>CM031238.1:694174999-694474043 GCA_018340775.1 Taxus wallichiana var. yunnanensis
TTCAAGTCTCAAACTCGAAGACCAACAAAAGTGGAGTGTAGATCAAACTTAATTTTTCTAATGGCTTCGTTAGCATATCTATTTAGTTTTCACTCATATTAATCTTCTTCAATTTTAGCTACCCATCCTCTAATACCTTTCGTATGAAGTGATACCTCAATCGAATGTGTTTCACTCTAGAATGAAACATTGAGTTCTTTGCCAAATGAATTGCACTCTCACTATCACTAAATGATTTACAATCATCTTACTCTTTTCCAACTCTTACGTGAACGTGCTCATCCATATCATCTCTTTACTAGTCTATTTAGCTATAACATACTCTTCCTTTATAGTATACAAATCCACAACCTTACAGAATCGTGATATCCATTAATTGTCATCTTACCTACTATGAAAATATATCCTATAGTGATCCTTCTACCATCCATATTTCTAGCCATATTTGTACATGAGACATAGCCACATAAAGAAATATCCAAACCTCCATAGCATAACTGCATGCTAGATTTCCCTCTCAAATACCTAAGTATCCATTGGATTTCTTTCTCATTCTCTTTACCTAGATTGACCATAAATTTACTCACAAATACCACTTCCTATGTAATGTGTGGTCAGGTATAAACAATAGCATACATGAGAATACCAACTGTTGAAGTATATGGTACTTGTGTCATGTATTCAACCTCCTCATGTGAAGAAGGACTCTAATATTTACTTAAGTTGAAGTGTCCAACCATAGGTTTAGTTATAGGTTTTGAATCTTACATGTTAAACCTTTCCAACACCTTATTGATATAAGCCTCCTGAGACAAATACAATTTATTGTTCTTCCTGTCTCTATGTATTTTCATGCCAAGGATTATTTTTGCAGATCCTAAATCCTTCATAGAAAATGTGTGAGCTAACTTTCCTTTAAGCTCGCCAATATCTTGCATACTAGATCCTACAATAAGCATATCATTCACATACAAGAATAAAATAATATAGCTCTAATTTTAAGCTTCTTAAAATAAAATAAAAATTATCGATTCAAATCTCAAGTAACCATGCTCATGCATGAAACTATTAAACATCATGTACCATTTCTTTCGAGCTTGCTTGAGCCCAGATTGGCTTTTTTCAACTGCACATTAATTTATTCTTATCCTTGACTTCATACCCAAGCGACTGCTCCATATAAATATCTTCATCCAAATCATCATGGAGGACATTCATCTTCACATCTAGTTTTTCTAAATGTAAATCATCTAATGAAACTATACTCAATACAGTACGTATGGAAGTCATTTTAACAATAGGAGAAAATATTTCACCAAATTCAATACCTGCTTTCTTTGCAAATCCTTTTACTACAAGCCTTTCCTTGTACCTTTTCTATCCACCCTCTTCTTACTTGATCCCGTAAACCAACTTGTCTTGAAATGTCCTTTTACCCACGATAACTTAACCAAATCCCAAGTTTGGTTATGTTCCAAGGAATCCATCTCCTCATCCATGCCATGTTCCATTGCATGTGAGTCTTATCTGCATTGCTTCTTCAAAATTTATGGTTCACCATTATCGATCAATAATAAATAATATAGAGAAGGTGTAAGTATTTCTGGAGGTTTACTTACCCTTTGTGCCCTTCTCATAGGAGTTTTGGGTACCAGAGGATCATTCTAGACCTCTTGGACATTTGTTTCCAATTCTGATAATGACTAATGACACCACATGTAAGCGACACTAGTCACATGTACCCAACACCGGCCAATCGTAGGCGACACCGGTCACGTGTAACCGATGCCGGTTCGATAACCGATGCCGGTTTGGATCTTGACCAATATCAATTCAGCTGATGATGTCGGTTAGGGGTAAACCGACATCGATTATTGTGTAACCATGTAGTTATGAGTTTTAAATCTAAGAGTTAATTTTCATTCACAAACTTCTCAACCGGTTCATCTTTGGGTACCAAAATTTAATCCATGTACATTCTCTTTTCATTTTATTCAATGTCATGAATCCTAATAATTTTATAAATTCTCTAAATCCTAGGAATGAAATCTAAAATCACCAAATCCATAACCAATGAAAGTGTATCTTTGGATTTTGCATCCAACTTTTCCTATTTTCCTTTATCAATATGCACAAAATCTTCTCAACAAAAATCCTTTAGAAAATAAAGATCAACCTCTTTTCAATCGAATCTTCCCTCGGTATTCCTCCATCTAGTGAACTTAAAGTCCCATGGTTAATCAAATAAACCATCTGTATCAACCGCTTTTGCCTAGAAATGAAAAGGTAGTATAGAATGTATCCTCATACTTCTAGCACATTCCATGATTGTCCTATTCATTCTTTCTGCAACAAGATTCTCTTGTGGTGTTTTTGAACCTTCCTTTCTCTATGTATTCCATTAGTTGAAAAATAATCATTGAAAGTCTTGCTACAATACTCACCACCATTTGCAGATCTAAGGCACTTTAAATTTGAATTTGATTCATTCTCAATAAGAGATTTCTATCTTTAAAAGTCTCAAAAACATCATATTTACATTTAGTATAATAAACCCATACCTTTCTTGTAGCATCATCAATGAAAGTAACATAATACTCAGATCCTCCTTGAGAAGCTACCTAGGTTGGTCCCTAGACATATGAGTGTACAAGCTCCAATTTCTTCTCCTTCTTAGTTGCCCCAACTTTGAGAAATCTCACTCTCTTTTTCTTTCCAAAGACACAATCTTTGATAGAAATCAAGATCTAAATCTTTCAAATCGATAACTTACCCTTATCCTTTAAGATATGCATTCCTTTTTTACTCATATGGTTCGACCCATGATGCCATATGCATGCATCTAAATCTAACGTAGATAACATAAAAAAGAAATTAGTAACACATGTAGATAAATATAATGTTCCTACCTTCTTTCCTCTTGCCAAAACAAAGGCACCCTTGGTGACTTTCCAAGAGTCTTCTGTGAATGTAACCATGCAACCAGCTTCACCTAGTTTCCTTGCAAAAATAAGATTCCTCTTGAGGCTTGGAAGATCGTCATATATTTCAATACCCATGTATTTCCATTTTCCAATTTTAGATGAAATTCCCCTTTACCAACAATCTTTGCAAGTTTCATCATCACCCAAATAAACATGCTCGAAATTACCCTAGACATAATTTCTAAAATAACCCTTATTAGGGGTTGTATGGAAAGAAGTTCCTAAATCTAGAACCCATGATTCTATTCTATTATCCAAAGAAATAATAAGAGCATCTTACATTACCTTTGCTGCAATATTTTCCTTTTAGTTTCCTCTTTACCTTTGTGGGTGTTGGTTCTTTTTATCCTTTGACCAACAATATTTCTTTACATTTCCTTTATTTCCACAATTCCAATAGGTAATTCCCTTACCTCTAGATTTAGATTTGCCATCCCTTGACTTTGATTTCCAATTATTCTTAATCTTGGATCTCTCCTTCTACCGCCTTGGCTTTCTACATTCAAGGCATTCCCGGATGATGATTCTCTATACGTTTCCTATGAATTTTTTCATTCAAGATTATTCTAACCACATCATAAAACTTCAAAATATTATTAGCGGATGTTGTATTACTAACAACCATTACCAAGTTATCCCAACTATCACGAAAATAACATAAGAATAAAAGTTTTTTCACTTCATCATCAAACAAAATATCAATCAATTTTAATTCATTTACAATAGATTGGAAATCATTTAAATGACTAGATGTAGATCCACCCTCATGCATCTTACAACTAAATGGTTTCTTCATCAAATAAACTTTATTTTAAGTACTAGGTTTTTCATATAAATTGGCAAATATTTCATTAAATCTACCGTAGATGTCACTTTTGTAATATTAGAAGAATGAATGCCGCTAAGATCAATCTTATAGATCCCAAAGCCTTCCCAAGAATATTCCATTCTTCATCAATCATCTTTGTAGATCTAGAATTTTCATCCAATGGTAAGTAAAAATATCTTTCTAATACTGAGATAATTCTCAATCTGCATCTTCCATAATCATTAAAGCCATCAAACTTCTCTACCTTGTATGAATTTTCTTCATTCAATTGTTGTAGCTACCAATCAATCAGAAAACCCTAATGAGTAAATTTGTCAACACACAAAACCTACAAAAAAAAAATACTTCACCATTTAACAAGAAGTTAACACAAGGTACTTAGTCAAGGTTATATAATTAAAACAACTATTCTACTAGAAGAAATATAAAAAA
The DNA here is from genome assembly GCA_018340775.1 of Taxus wallichiana var. yunnanensis. Classification (NCBI taxonomy): domain Eukaryota; kingdom Viridiplantae; phylum Streptophyta; class Pinopsida; order Cupressales; family Taxaceae; genus Taxus; species Taxus wallichiana. Next base: position 694,179,245 of record CM031238.1, read on the forward strand.
CAAGAGATATAAATTAAAACCATATTTAATGTGGTTCACCCAATGTGAGATACATCCACCAAAAACAAGCCAATATATTATCCAAATCTTTTTAGAAGATATATAATTGAAGATCTATAATCTTTCACACCTCTCACATGAAATACTTTATTTATCTCAAACTTCTCCTTCTTCTCCAAGAATTCTTTCTCACACATTTATTTTCACAATAATCATTTACTCTCTCTCCAAACGCTAGTTTTCTAGCTTATAAATACCTTATACAAATCTAGAGCACTTAGCCATGTAATTACAATCAATAGATAATGTATTAATATTAAAATAGATCTAATTTCCATGAGTTAAATAAAACACCCAAACCATAGTAACCGATGTCAAATGATTGAACCCTAACCGATGTATATTACCTTTCTGCTATGGCGATGTCACCAAGTTGACCGATAAGTTGAGTCACTATGTAATATATAATAAAATGTTATTGTGTTTTCAGCCAAGTTTAATATAGCATGCTATTGAATTAATTGAGCTTAATAAATCATGCGAGACAACACTCACCATTTACATCACAATAAAACAAATTATTATATATATTATCAAGCATGCATCAAATTATCCCATGCAAAATTTCCTCACATTGAAGTGACATTTGAAATGTCCTTTTAATTTGATACCTGCTCACTCTTTCACATGTTGCCGACTTATTTATAGTCCTCTCGACCATATGTTTCCTTCAGTAGATGCAATTAAAAACATTAACATCAAAATTTTATACAAATGTTTACAAAAATAACATACAAAGAAGTGTTATAAAAGGTTAGTTTAAACATGAACATGTCTTCATTTTAACTGTTTAGGGTTAATATTATATCACATAATTTGTGATTTGTGTTTAGGAATTTAGTCTCTAAACTATCTATGAAACCTTCTCCCTTTATAAATGTCTTTCGTTTATCAATTTGGATGGTTGTTTATCAAAGGTTGATGATAGGCTAAATCCCGATTGGGGTCCATTGATGTTGAAGTCTTCATTCAAAAATTGACTCTTTTCCTCTATTTTCAAGGAGGAAGATTATAAATGCTTTTCCATTTGGGCATCCTTCCCATCCTAAAAATTATTATATGAAGTTGGCATTGTTAAAAAATGTAGTTATAAAATCACACACTATACTATTACATTCTTACCACAAAGTATGTTATTTTATATATGGATTTCGTGTAGTAAAAGTATTCACTAATAGCTAATCCCTTAGAATGTTGTTTGTTGGTCATCATTGTCATTTTCACACAGTCCTCGGTTGATTTCATGATTACTATGGTCATCTCGAAGGTCTTAGCTGTCGTTATTTGGTCATTTTCATCTTTAATCTTACTAGGGCACCCCACGTCGCCCCGATCCTACTTACCTAGATTCTCTTTGGGGTTGCACTTTGATCACATTTAAAAATTTTAGTTGGTATTTACGATTTTATGGTCTCATTCCCTTAGGTGCTTGTCATAGTTCAGGTCATTAGTGAAAATAAATTTGAGCTAGATATCCCTATATAAACATAGCATACTCACTACCTTATGGGAGGAAATTATACTATCAAAAGCTTGCTACCTACTAAGGTAATGGTTTGCATTTAGGCATGTTCTACACACTGAATCACACAAGCATAGGGGAAAGGGTTGTATTCATTCTATTCCATCCACCAATTATATCTTACATTAGTATATTTCCCCGACTTCAAACGTCATTGATGCTAGTGCACCCTACGCACATAATTGCACACACAAGAACACATAACTACATTGGAGTCTGGAACTGAAATCAAGTATAAATTCCCTTATGCATAGGGTATTAGTCAAAAGTCCACTAATTGTTGGAGCTAATTTAGCTCGATCCCCTTCATTTTAATATTTTTTTAGGAATTGGATGCTTCTATGGGATTTTCCATTAGATCTTCTTCATCACACATCTAATCACCAGCGAGGATACATGGACATTCCAAAAGACTAAGAAGAAGGTATTGTGAAGACCTTATGACACATATAGGAATTAGTTATGAGCTTTTTTGCATCCAAGAACACCTAGATTACAAACAAGGGCACCCAACATTTCCCATTTACCCATTTACAGACAAATTGTCATTCGCTGAAATTTCTTGGGTAATTATCGGTCCTTATCTGATTAGTACATCATCATGTTTAGTCATGCACACACAAGGTGAAAGTTAATTTCAAGTTAGTACCATATCCCTTGTAATTTCCATTATTCTGTTTCATTTAAAATATCAAATAAAATTAATTAATATCTACATTGCATTCATATTAGTCATTACATTGGTGTTATTAGTATATTTAACATATAAATTTCCTATTTTAGTTAATCATTTTGGTGAACCTAACTTTTTAGAATACCTTTCCCTAGGATCCAATCAAACCCTAATGGATAAGCCTATCCCATCTTCTTCTCCCATCATGTCTCATGTTAGCATTAACCCTATTTATGATGAGGCTTCCATTACTGAGCTTAAAGCTCTCTATAGTTCTCTCGAGGATTACTTTGATGACCATGTCAAACAAAAAATTCAAGATGGATTACAACATCTACCAACTCACTTTGAATGGACCCATAGGAATTAATATTATTGACAATCTAATAGCCTTTATTTAGTTGTATGCCATGTTATACGGTCTCTTGTGATCCACCTCCTAATATTTTAAAGGAAACATTAGATGATTCTCTTATTGATTACTGTTTGGTATTGAATCTCATTCACATCAAAGCATACTTTGATTCTCCATTTTGCTCAAAGCCACTAAATTTTTCCCTCTTATGACTATACCTCTTCTAAAATTGTTTCTCATGATACATCCCCTCCTATTTTTCATATTCCTTCACATTATGTTGATGATCCTATTGATAGTGTTTTAGCGATATTCTCACTTATAAGTCATCTAAATCATCAATTATTGGAATGAGACACTATATGGTCATGACTCTCCTTATTTCCATAATGCCCAGTATGACTCACCTACTTCATTGTTATCTTCTCATGATCTCTTATGAAGAAATACACCATGAGTCACCATCATCTATCACCTCTTCTTCTCCTAAACCGTTTCATTGATCTCTCTTTGCTAGGAATATGTCTCTTAGTACATCTTCTATATAAGTATCTTGTCTAGCTACTTCACCTATTATGGATGTTTCTCATGTTATTCCAACCATTTATATGGGTATAAAATCTATATCTCATACCATAACTTCCTTGGAACCTAATAATAGTGTATCATTAGCATCAAACCCTTGTCCATCACCTCTCGACATCCCTATGATAATTCATACATCATAATGGAAAATTGCAACCACTTAACACGTTATTTTAAGTTTCAACCATCCTTTCACAAGATATCCTTTCTCTCATACATGTCGTAAGGAAAATTACAATCTGAGGTTCAATCTCTTGGAAATTGTAGAAAGTAGCCCTTACTATGTCTCCACCGAAACAATATCTATTCATTACATGGAAATCGGTCCCTAGGGAGATTTATAACTTTGCATTCCCTCATGATTTCACTATGGATAATTTCACATGTTTTGATGGTATGGATGACCCTCATGCTCATCTTATACATTAATGTAGGATATGGCCTCCTATTATAATGATAGATTATTATTTAAGGATTTTGTCCATGAAGTCTTACCAATGAGACGTTCAATAGTACACTCATCTTCCTTTTGGATCCATTAGTGCTTTTATGACATGGAGGACCCCTTCCTCTGTCAGTTTATAATCAATAATGTCCCTAATGTTACTTATGATTGGTTACCTACTCTAAATTAGGGCTCCGTGGAACCTATCAAGGACTATATTCTACAATTCAATGCTTGTATCCACAAGCTTGTCTTCCAACCTATAGATCTTGAAAAGTAATTTATTTTCTTTCGTGGCCTCATTCCTCCACTCAAACAACAATTATAGTATGGGTAAGTGCATGAAGTTGGTGGACAATTCGTGGACATAAAAATCCAAAATAAAGGAACTACGATCGCGGTTATTGAATTCTAGGTTCGGTAATTACCAAACCTAAAACCACGATCGCGGTTTAGAACCGTGAGCACGGTTATAAACCGCGATCGTGGAACTCTGAGACAAAATTTAGCAGTCCCGCGACTCCTTATTTTCCTCATTTTTCATTTCAAACCGTGATTTTTCCTAAACATTTTTCACTCGTGCTTTCAATACCACCTCAAAATTGCTCATCGGACTTCTGGATAGCAATAGATTCAACCATGCCGCCAAGACGAGGAGGTAAGTCCCGATTGTAATCATTTTTTTGCATTTTAGGTTTTTTTTTTTTTTTTTTTTTGCATTTTCATGGGTTTTTTGAAATGTTTGTTTATGTATACAATTTTCTTGTTTTATCAGTTGGTCGGAAAGCTTGAAATCATGCAAACCATCAAAACATTCCTCAAAACCCACCGAACATTCCTCAAAACCCTCCGAACATTCCTCAAAACCCTCCTCCAAACATAGATCCACCTCCTGTGGCTCCTTCTATCCCCACTGAGCCAGCAGGAATGCAAGATAATATCATTGGAAGAATTCGAGAAAATAAAATTGTCATTGAGAACCTAATTCAAACTATAAGACAAAACCATGCTACAAATCCATCCCGCATGACTTTAGCCAATACATTGCAAACATTGATTGGCGAAGTCGAGTCTGCAACCAACCAAATACATAGATGGAACACCTTTAGAAGTGACTGTAGGTAGTGGTATGCGGATAAACTATCCCATGCGGCCATCAAAGACAAAAAAATTGGAAAAGACCTCATTTGTGCATTATTTACCGACCCTAGAACCAATGCCCCCTGCAGTTACTTGCAAACGGTTCCCAATCCATTGGTGCCATGATGACAGAATCAAAAACAATTTTTGGGACCGATGGTGGATGGTTTTTGATTATCCACCATGCAACAACAATGAGGTTCCTCTTTATTTTTTGAAGAAATTATATTGTGAGTTCGTGCTCAATGAGGTCCCGAATTATTTTGAATTTTCTAACTTTTTTGGTCGAGGAGGTGGCTCTGCACAGAGCAGACCTGGTGCACACATAGGTCAGCCTAGGATCCCCCATGCCCCAAAACCCCCACTGCCTTCAGTTATCCCTCCTATAGTGAAGGAGGTTGTGGAGATTGATACATTGCATGCATTGAGGGAGCTCACTGACACTCTCACCCAACATAGTGACCAGATTGCATCTGGTGATGTTGGTGGAGGTGCCAGTTCTAGTGCACCACACCACTGTGGATCATGTGGTGCCGTATGCACTGCAGGTGAGACATCATTTACTGGTTCATAGGATTTCTTTTCTATAGATGAGATGCTGGGGAATGTTTTTTGGCTGGTGCCACTGATATTGGTCTTTCACAGGTAAATTTCAAATAAATTTAAATTATATATATATACAATAGTTTAATTCACATGTTTGAGATATTATATATATATATTTGATTGTACGTCATGTACATACATGTAAAAAACTAATTTTTTATTTTATTTTAAATAGCAAGAGCCGGTGAAGGAAACATTCGGCGTTGACATCAACATCTGCATGCGGTGGGTGTGTTTCAAACGTAAGTTTCAAGTTGTACAAACTTACATTTTTAATTTCATTTGATTGCACTAGATTATTATTATAATGTTTCACATGTATGTTGTACATGTATTAATATTTTTCTCTTTTATACACAGGAGCCTGGCGGGTCATCATCTACTCAGGGAACTGAGGCTACTGGCACGCCTCACATGAGTTTTACGTAGGTTAGTAAATCTCTTTACACTTTGTTTCTAATTACTGGAAGTTCACGTGGATTACATGCTTTGGACCTCTGTCATGTAGATTTTAATATTGATTTGTACATGTTTTTTGTATAGCTTATGACTGCTAGAGAGACTCCTCCATATATGCAGACTGTGGAGGCTACTGTAGATACTGCCATAGCATCTGTAGATCCACTAACTGAGGTACAATTTTTTAAATTTGTTAAATTTTGGAGGTTCATTATTTCTTATTAAACTTAAATCTACAATATCAAATTTTGTAGGTATATGTGAAATATTTAATTTGAAAATTAATTATTTGTATGTAGCTTACCCCTCATGAGTCTATTGTTGTCCCTACGACGTGTCAACAACAAATTGATAGGGATCATGACATTGCGGTAAGATTTCACATGCATTTTAACTAAATTGTACAAGTTTCTAAATTTGAATGTATTTTAAAATTTTGGGTGTTAAAAACTTGTTGTTTATGAATGTGCGGGTTAGGTTACAGGCATGCTTAGAGACACCTAGGACCACATGGATGAAATCCGTAGTGGCATCTCCCTCCACTACATCCCCAGGTCGTGGACGTGCTACTTCTAGCAGGGCGAAGAGAGGGAAGATGTTTCATGAGTAGATTTATAGTCCACCTGGATGTACATATGTGGTCATGAGTAGATTCATAGTCCATTGTATATATATAGCCTTTTGCGACCGCATGTGGTCCCATATGTACATTATGACACGTGCTTAGTTTGAGATGTACACATACATTATGAACTTATACATATATATTTTCAGAGACGTGCGTCTGGAGCACACTTTGTTTGATTCTTATATATATATCCATGTGTGTTGGTTTTCATATTTATGACTTTTTCAGTTCTTCTTTAACAAGCAGTGTAACGTTGGGATGCATATTTCTTAACTTCTGCTTTATGGGTTTAGCATCTAATGGAAAACATTAATATTCATATTCTCATAATAATGCTATGAAAACATTTTTTTCTTTTGTTGAAAGTGAAGCTCCAAGATTTATCTATTATTTTTCTATATGTTCTTTGTCTTGTTTGTTTACTAATGACTCAAAGAGGATTTCACTATGAGACTTATGTTTGTTTTTCTTGCAAGGATTTTCAGAAGTAGTCTTGATTTTTCTTATACTCTTTTTATTCAAGTGTTCACACATCTGTACTTTTTATCCAAAGTATGCACAATCATCTAGGTTGATGGGAAAATATTTCTTATGATCCCCCTTCAAAATAGAATCCCTGATTCCCATGAATTCTGCAAATGTCTCATCATTATCAAAGAGACACTGAGAGATCTTATATTAATAAGGCATGTTGAGGACTTAATTTATCATCTAGACCATTCTTTTGATATGTTGCCTCCAACAATGTTAAGGGATTGACCAATGATGGAAATTTCTTATTACAAGGAGTGAGTACATTTGGAACCAAATGTTCTTTGACCCAAATCAGTTTCTGAATGGCCTAGTTGTTTCACCAGTTTCAATATGCAGATCTATTTAGATAGGACCCACAAACCACAAGCACTATTTTGATCTGACGATGAGTTACAATGAGCTCTATGTATAAGGGTAACTTTTTCTCTTGGTTATTGCGTGGGATTGGATTTTGATGAAAAGAGATATGATCGTTGGAGTCAAGGTGTGTACTAATTTCTTGAAGGTGTGTGAGATCTATGTTTGTCGACACCCCTTAACTCATAAGTGTTTTATATAATATTTTCTTATGAGCAATGGTGATTTTGAGGAGATATAGGATCAAAATTCTAGCTGGTGTCTTTTCCAATTATTCTATTAAGTTGTATTGGAATTGTTGTGGAATAGGTAGGGGATAAATGGTATTACCAAACTAGAATGTCTTGTATCCACATCACAAATTTTCTCTAAGATCCTAATGGTATTTACTTGTTCATTAGATGAATGGACGCATCCTATAAGGGATTAAAATTGTTTATCATTTTTTGGATAGATGTAGGTAGTATTCGATAGTCATTACAAGCTTGTCCATGATCTGACTTTTTGTTCTTTTTATCTCCATGGTTAGGATATGGTTATTTGAATATACCCATCTTCTCGTTAGGACCATGTCTAAATTCTTTGCAAATTGTTGTAGCAACATATCTTTATCAAATGGGTAAGGAAATAGCTTTTTGTATAGATATTTTCTATTGTGTCCTACATTTCTTTCTTGTAAAGTGGTTAGCATATTCTTCATTGAATGTAACTCTTGTTGAATCATTTTTTCCTTTGTGGGTGATATATTGGTCTATTCACTTTAGCAACTTTGAAATTTTCTTCATTAGATGGATAAATGTGAAATTCACCTAACTTTATCTTGAGTCTATCCTTGCATGTATTCCTATTCAAGTAACCTAAGGTCACTAAATTTTGAGCGAGTTTTAGTATTTGTCTTTGAATGATCTCCTCTTCGAATAAGGGATCATCTTCATCATAAAATCTAGGAGGAGGTGAGTCTTTGTGACTATGTTCAATCTTGAATCTACGTGAAGCCTTAAAGTAAGGTTTTCATGAATCACTTGTTGGTTTTGGTGGGTGATCCTCAACATTTTTTTTACGTTTTATTGAAGTGGAAGAATAACCTGTATTAAAATGGATGTCCATTTCTATGAGGGATGGTCATTTTGGATCTTCTACTTTGTGATTCATGGTCTTAATCGCCACTTCATACTCTTGTAATAGTCTACCTCCTAACTCAAGGACTCTTGCAAGTACTTCGTCTCTATTGTAGTAAAGGAGCTCATGAAAGAAAGATAGATCTAATTTGTTTTGGTCTTCGTATGAATTAGATTCTTCTCCACTATGACCAACCAAAGGTTCCATGTCTTTGACTTGTGAGAAGAGGGTTTCTAAATATTTTTGACTGAATGGGTATGTTGAATTAAAAGGATTTACCTTTAAGTTGGGTTCATCTCGTTTAGACATCATTTTTGTGATTTTTGGCATCACTCGGACTCCGTGGAACCTAGAGAGGCCTCGTCTGATCCAAAACCTTGGTGTAGGGACCCTCTACAATATCCTCTCTCAGTTTTTCCTTCTCATTTCGGTGCTCTCGCTGTCCTACTGGTTTGCAAACGCGTGAAATAGTGCAGTTAGAGCTAGTGTAAGGTTGTCAAACGCTATATTTTGCAAATGGTGAGTCGTGGCACCAAACCGACTACACCGACATGTCTGGGTGGAAAGGAGAATGCTAGAGGAGGTGATGTTTTTGTGTGCAATATTGGTCATTGCTTCTGGGCTACTTTGTTCGGGAATAGTCCCTTAAGAGCCCTGAGACCAAAATATCGTTCAACTTCAACGGGTGACTACTCGGACTCCGTGGCACCTAGAGAGGCCTCGTTTGATCCAAAACCTTAGTGTAGGGACCCTATACAATAGCCTCTCTCAGTTTTTTCCTTCTCATTTCAGTGCTCTCGTTGTCCTATTGTTTGTAAATGCATGAAATAGTGCAGTTGGAGCCAGTGTAAGGTTGTCAAACGCTATATTTTGCAAACGGTGGGTCGTGGCACCAAACCAACTATGCCGGCATGTCCGAGTGGCTAGGTGAACACTAGAGGAGGTAGTTTTTGGTGTGTGAAAGGGTCGTTGCTTCCGGGCTACTTCGTTCGGCGTAGTCCTTTAAGAGCCCACGAGACCAAAATATCGTTCAACTTCGACGGGTGACTACTCGGACTCCGTGGTACCTAGCGAGGCCTCGTCTAATCCAACACCTTAGCATGGGGACCATATACAATAGCCTCTCTCATTTTTTTCCTTCTCATTTTGGTGCTCTCTTTGTCCTACTGTTTGTAAACGCATGAAATAGTGCGGTTAGAGCGGTGTAAGGTTGTCAAACGTGATATTTTGCAAACAAGTGGGTCATGGCACCAAACCGACTAAGCCAGCATGTCCGAGTGGCTAGGTGAATGCTAGAGAAGGTGATGTTTTGGTGTGCAAAAGGGTCGTTGCTTCCGGGCTACTTCGTTTGAGCGTAGTCCCTTAAGAGCCCTGACACCAAAATATTATTCAACTTCGACGGGTGACTACTCGAACTCCGTGGCACCTAGAGAGGCCTCGTCTGATCCAAAAACTCTATGTAGGTGCCCTCTACAATAGCCTCTCTTGGTTTTTTCCTTCTCATTTCGGTGCTCTTGCTGTCCTACTATTTGCAAACGCACGAAATAGTGTAGTTGGAGCCAGTGTAAAGTTGTCAAACACTATATTTTGCAAACGGTGGGTCGTGGCACCGAACCGACTATGCCGGCACGTCCAAGTGTCCGGGTGAATGCTAGAAGAGGTGGTGTTTTAGTGCGTGAAAGGGTTTTTACTTCCGGTCTTATTCATTCGTCGTAGTCCCTTAAGAGCCCGAGACCAAAATATCATTCAACTTCGACGAGTGACTACTCGGACTCCGTGGCACCTAGAGAGGCCTCGTCTGATCTAACACCTCGGCGTAGAGACCCTCTACAATAGTCTTTCTCAATTTTTTCCTTCTCATTTTGGTGCACACGCGTAGGTATGGTCTTGTAAACACTTGGGGAGGAGTCGTTTTCAAAATTTACAACTTTTTCAAAATTTACAACATTTTCAAAATTTACAACTTTTTCAAAATTTACAACTTTTTCAAACAATGAAAGCTTCTCTTAGCTTCGAGAATTTAAAATTCTCTACTAACAGTGCCAACCACGTGAAGGTGGAAGCTTTTCTGGCACCACTAACCTAAACATAAAAGTGTTAGTCAAAGAAATTTAAGTTTCAAATCAAAACCATATACTATTTATATATGTACAAAATACACAAATTTAAAATAAAATATATTCAAACTCAAATCTAGATCTTTAAATGAAAAATTTATATATATATATATTGAAAATAAATTATATATACCGAGACATGAGCATTGTAAATTCATTCCAATGAATCATTGGGATCAGATCTTCTCTAAATAGCAGAAAAGATTGCTTCATGATCTGACTCTCGAACCTTCCAAAGAATCTTGTTATTAGGCCTTCCTCGATATCTATACAGCTGAATATTTGTCGCTAGAACTAGATCTGAATATAAGAGTATTTTCTGTGTGTCTCAAAGTCTTCAAACACCCAAACAGAGGAGTTTTTAATGGATACCATCGAAGCCAAGTTCCAGTAACTACCACTGACCTTGTAGGATACTCAATATCTTCGCCATCTATAATAGGAGAAGTCAACTTCTTTCTTTCCTCGATGCAATGACATAAGAAATAGTTTGTTCCTTCTTCATTGTCTTCTATCGCAATTACTGCAAACACATGTCCTATAAAAAAATAACCAAGGTTGAACAACTCAAATTTAAATTACATATTAAAATTTCAATGGACATAACTCAATACAAAAATTAAATAAATAACCATAAATACCTTGTCACACCAAAATTGAAATTTTGTCAAAGTCCTTAGATGTTGTAACTTCATCTGCAGAAACAAGTCGTAATGCTTGTGGAGGTTGATAACTAGGAAGCAGAGTTAGAGGCCTACAAATCCATCCTTCCACCCATTCTTGTGAATCACACTCAGCAGTGACAAATTCAATACAAGATGCACAAAAACATGTCAAATTTCTTGTCCATACGGCCCATGAAGTAGCGTCTGAGCTACAAAATGAGTGCATATCACTAGACCCAGTGAGTGTCATACAATCCTCGTAGTTAGTAATATGTTGTTCCTCTATCAACCAAAAATATCTGCGAACTGTGGAATTTTTTTGAGAACCTCGAGCCATGTTGTCAGTACACCATTCCACTATGCTCTTTGCATCTTTTAATTTAGCACCATCTTTGTACTTCAACTCTTCTCTTGCAAGAGCTCTTTTCACACATGCCCCTACACCTTCATGCTCTCCTTTTCCATGTCCAGCCTCAGTGAAACTCCAAATATGTTACACACCCATCTTGACATGCATTCTACTCATCCAATAAAACATTCGTGCATTCTTAAACTGAGACGTGTAATTATCTGACCATATATAATGTTGTTTGAAGTGGATGTCCCTATCAAACAAGTTTCCATAAAATAACTGGAAACACCCTTACACAAATTCAGTAGAATGAGTATGATCATCACTGATATAAAAGTGGTACTCTCTTAAAAAATTTCAATCATTCTCTTTGATCGGAGAATGTAGAAATGCTATATGCACAAAAATGGCAACTTGTCACGAGTTGTAATATTGCGATTGAACCAACATTTGTGGTTGCAATGTGTAATTCTCTGTAAAATCGACCACTGAAACAATAGTACCAATAGGAAATGTGTCTTTGCATAGCTTGAATTGTTCATCCAACCATCGAGCTCTATGTGTATGCCTCACATACTCATAAACAATTTCATCCTTAAATTTTCTCATAAATTGAAAAATGGGCATTTGTTCTGTAACTAGCTCACACCGTTTCGACTCTTTTCCATCTTTCAATTGGTATGCAATTGATTTATATTTATCAAACTCAACTAAATTATGTCCTATTGTACCTTCAATTTGCTCATGGATGCAACTTTCCAATTTAGGTAATCCGCCGCATGTACTACAACTTCCATCTAAACAATCCTGACTATAAAAAAATTGTCCAACTTATTTTTCACAAAATATAGTAGGAATGAAATCCCTAGAAGATATTGGTGGAACTTGAACACCACATTCAGATAACATAGTTTCAAAATGAAAATTAGAATGAATACGTAAAAATTTAGCATAATGCATCGCAAATTCAACATGTTGCCTACAACAACAAGTGGTGCGAGCATGGTTGATTTTCACATAGAATGGTTTCAACATTTCAAAAAATGTTGACTAATTTTATTTTCCGATTCTCTTGTTCAAACTTACGAAAAATTGAGTTTGAGTCATATCTAAGAAATGCTTTGGATGTGGTTCACGATTAGTAGAACCAACTCTCCGTTTTATAACATCTCTTGTATTAGGTGAAACTCTAGTGTTATCATGCCAAAATTTAATAACAACTTCTCTTATAGCATCAGAATTATTTTTGTCCTTATGCGGTGCTCTAGCAGAAAATGCCCAAAAATCGGCATTATTGAGTGATTGAAGGATATTACGTCTTTCAATTTCTTTCATTAGATTTTTTTCGATTAACTTGCAACATTTGACTTGTTTGCGTAATCAAACATTATTTTTTTATTGATTCACTTACAACACTAGTAGCAAGTACACGACACACAATATTACTATCCCTAGTGCGTCTCTTGACACCAACAATGTGATATGCATCATGAAGGTTTTCAACAATTGTAGAGGTTTGACCACGTATATTAGATGTTGTCAATCCTAAGGTGTTTAATGTAGGTCTCATTTTAATCAATTTCATCAAACTAACCAAAAAATGACATCTTTGAGAATCATTTAAAATTTCAAAATGATTATCCCAAATTTCAGTGGCTTTTCTTCTGATTTGTCATTCAGAAAGTTTGTCAGACATTAGTTTCAAAATGTTTTCATCAATTTTAATAAAAAATTAGGTTTCTTACGTAAAATCCTAGGAGGTGTTTTTGTCAATTTTTTCTTGTCTACAGTTTCAACATGAATTTCCTTATTCACATTTTCATTGTCTCCTTCAATTTCAACATTTTCTACATCATGAGTATTTAATTCTTCTTCAACATTGACGGTAAAAACTTCTTCATCATGAGTATTTAATTCAACTTCAACATTGATAGTAGAAACATTACCTAGTTCTTCATTGCTTACAATAGTTGGGATTGAAGATGAACCTCTTCTAGATTCACGAAGTTTCCGCATTCGCTCAGCATTTTGAATTTTGTTGGCCTCTAATTCGTTTGGTGTTTTTTTACTTAATGACTTCCTTTTTTGACTTCATTTTTTGTCTCCCATGATGTTTTGCTTCGGTGATAAGAAAAATGTGTAGAAAAAGATAGAATTTTGCAAGTAATTCATACGGTAAGGTCAGAGAGTAAAAATCACATGGTAATTCAGACATTGGGATGTGTGTAAATATGATTTATAAACCGTGAGCGTGCTTTATAAACCGCGATCATGGTTTATAAAGCGCGCTCGTAGTTTATAAAGCGCGCTCACGGTTTATGTTAAAAAAACTGCGATCGCGCTTTATAAACCGCGATCACGGATCTATCTTCCGAACCTAAGCCTCGGAAAATCTTTGTTTTTCCCAACCAAAGCTATAGAAGGTCATTATGAAGTGTAAAAGGTCAAAAAACCTCAAATCTGCTCTTCCAAAGACTTGAACCATGCTAAAAACTGAAAAATTTTCACAAAAATGGTGCCATCGCATAGGGGAGACTCTTAGCTTTGTAGAAATATTGTTTTTAAAGTGAATAGAATAAGATAAATATCATTTTATAATTTTTTACTAATAATAGGTCTTTAAGACATTTTTTCCTATGAATGTTCATGTCTACGTTTAAGACTCAGTAATTTTTGTTTTTCTTATCAAAATATGATAAAACTTATACAATCCCAAACATGGACAAATTATATACACGTTAAAAATATATATATATATTTGATTTCGATATTTTTATATAGTTATGGCGGGCAAACGGAAAGCGCTCCGTTTTCTAAATATTTTCAGAGACCACTTTCAATGAAAAAATCATAAAAAAATGTTGCTAAAAAAATACAAAATAAAATCCATCCCAAAATAGACAACTACATCTAACGTTCACCAAAGGAAAAAAGAAACAAGATTTAGTCATCCAAAATGCGGGAAAACGGACTATCTAATCTTATAAGTTTTTTTCAAAAAAAAAAACTAAGTCATATAATTTTAAGTGTTTAATATAGTTAAAATTTTCCTTTTAAAAAAAAATGTATTTTAGAAACTAGATTCCGAATGCTATGATTCATATTTATATATTTTTTTCTAATTTAGAGTGCGTGTATAGCTAATAATCCCTACAAGTTGAGATTTTGCTATTTTTTGCAATATGACGTCCACGGATGACCCTATATTTGTCCATCAACTTCCTGCACTTACCCGTATGATACATTTGATTCATTCAATATTCTATGTTTTAAGGTTATTGACATAGAAAAATATCTTCACTCCACACACATCATAGATTCTCCAAACACTTGTACGGTTATTGCATCATCTAGTTCTCCACTAGAGCCTCTGGTTGAGCATCCTACAAAGTCTTCATCTTTTCCTCTCGGAAAATAAAAAAACTCAACCAACATCACCACAAAATCATACTCCTTCGGATCAGCGAGAAGTCAATCCTCCTACTACTCCACCCGGGTTGTGTGAGCCTTTGTACTTCTCTCATCACTCTCGACCACATGATGTGTTGCATATATTACTTAATGATTGATCAATTCACTAACCTTCCAACCAACATTGTCTATGTCTACAACCTCTATCACCACATCTACCTCATCTAGACCAAGAGATGCTATTTGTTCTATTGTGTGCCTTGGCTCGGCCCTATCCCTCCTCGGTGCTTTGATATCTCTCGAGACATATATATGGCTCTGGGGGCACATCCTAGGCCATACCAAACTGGCGTGATACTCTCTCCACCTGAAATAGCTCTGCCACACATGGAAACCTATCCTCCAACCACATAGTCCTTTGAATATTCTCGTAGCTTTGTGTCATCCTCGGACCATCCTCCATTATCATGGTAGGGCCTCCATGTGATCACCTCGAGCCCCATCCCGTCTATCAATGCCTCTAAGTATCTGTATCTATCATGCACCACGAAGGTTAATCCACCTCCTTGTATAAATATCGGTCCTATCCCACCGTGCTCATGGACCTCCAACTGGCCTCAACACCTCTATATTCTCATATGCCCACACATGCAATAATTTAGTAGCTCCTATCCCTCCTCCATGCTCAACTTTGTGTAAAATGGTACAAATATCTGCACAATCTAGTCTAGGCCAACACACATCGGGCCCATGCATATCTAGTACTATCCTCCTCTATATGCTGGCATATGTAATGCATCTTATAAAAGATGCACATGCCACCTCCCTCCTTTGTTATACATGAAGCATTAAAGACCACTATGAATTTCCACAAGTGTGAAACACTAGACCTCAAAATAGCATCTAGATTGATATGAGCCTTTAGGTGTCCAAGTCCCTACAAAATACCATCTCTCCACTCATTTTTTCCTATTCATATCCTCAAATAGCATCACCTATACCCCTCTCCTCATAACAACCGGTAATCGTAATATTTGATATACATACTCCAATGTCACTGTAATCTCCCTAGAGGCAACCAAAAGGTACATGTGTCTACACACCATCTCTCACATAGTGTAATCAACATCATCATATTATGGGGCACATCCTCCATTTGTGTTATATGTCATAGGCTAACACGGTCCATAACATCCCACTCATCATCCAAAAATGTAATCCAAGCAATGCGCTCAAATGACGCCCACCGTGAAACTCCCTCAAGTGAATATCCCTCTACAAAACACAAAACGACAAACGACGATACGATAAGACCTTATAGGTCCAAACACACTCACTTATCATATTCATATATATATATATATATATATATAACAAATTCCATTTTCAACATCCTAGACCAAATACATACATTCGGACCAGGTGCCCGGATACGGGACTGGGAACCCTAAAGTAAGACACCAGCACCCGATTCTAGGTGCTTCTTTCCTAGGGGTCACTAGTACCCTCACCGCTATTGTCTAGCTCCAAAATGTAGAGAAAATTAAAATTCTCAAAATTCACTAAAACTACTCATACACCATACATTTTTTGAAAAACATTACACTTACCAACTCCATAGTCATGTGTGATGCTATACATGATCGCTAATCTCTCAAACAAGCTAGGGACGTGCTTGCTCTCACTAACAACATTTTCACTCACCTCGTTCTCACTTTGAAAATCACGTAAACAAAAAATAAAGTGACTACTTACTTTTTCACTTTACTATTTATAGTCCCTTTTTCACCCACATTACTATAGTCATTATTGCGGACACATTTTCCCAACTAATACACAATACACTATTTTCACCATATCTTGAGCATTTCTACTCCGATTTACACCCTGTTTGTGGTGTTATTTATAGAATTCTTCCTACCACCATATTGAACATGTTACATGCACTTTATCTTGTATTAAACTTATCTTCCAACAAAATCATACTAATCTTTGTTATTTATGTCATTTTCTATCTATTTTGCATATGTTTTCAGCTCATTAATAATTCTTCTCATCATTTCCCCTTTCACCAAAATGGGATCATATCATGGGTATTCCCTTATATCATTGTGCATTTAAAACATTACCAATTTGACAATCCCGGGTAATTATTATTCACAATGCGACACTTCACTACTAATTCCCCTAATGACCTAACTGGGAAACAAATGAAATATATTTTCTATACAAAATTCCACCAATTCCCCCTAATGACCTAATTTAGGGGCAACAACCAAATCAAAAATCATTCCACGTGATCATTTACCAACTTCTATCAACTTCTCCTAACAAGCTAACATGGGGGTAACTAGTGTAAAGAATATCCTTGAATAATTAATCAATCAAAAAAATCAATTAACATATTTAATAAAAAAACATATCATTCAATAAAATACAATCTAACATAATTGGCCTCCCAAATGACCAACATTGGGAGTTACGTGTGGCCTCTTAGATGACCTAACTTAGGAGATTACATTTATCACTTTCTCAAATGACCTAACTTGGGAAACTATTCTACATCTCGCGTTCACTTCCAGATGACTCAACTTGGAAGCCATTTCACATTTTTTTCTTGCTTCTAGATGACCTATCTTGGAATCCATCACATTGTGGTGACACCCATGGAGTATATGTGAGAGTGTATTTCCTATACCACTCCTATATGGGTCAACTATTTGATTCAACTTATCCGGACCGAGAAATCATCAAATCTTTGATCTAAGTTTTTCTGCGGTGGCTAGATCTTTAGGAGGTAGTTAGAGATTGGATAATAACACACTTTTATCCCTACACTCTTCCTCTAGTGGCAGGATGCCAAAATCCTACAAGTAATAATTTGTATACACACATTCGGGTAGGGAATTGATCATTCCCTACTCCATCTCATCATCATCATACAACATTTGAAACAATAAATCATCTAACATTTCAATCATCACTTTCATTTAGGACACTTGATCACGACATTGTTTTTTTCACTCGTTGCAAAGATCAAGCCACCGATGGATAGTTCGGCACACTTTTTATTCTATTACTATGCTTCTACTACACATATACACATTTTCTACAACATGGGATTCTCCGGGCTTATCTCAAGTACACATCTCTATCTACTTTATGTTACCGAGGTTTCCACTCACCAACATAAAGTGGGGGAAAATGTATTAAAAAAACACACACTTAATATTACATTCTTACCTCCAAGTATGTTATTTTATATATGGATCTCACGTAATAAAAGTATTCACTAATGGCTCATCCCTTAGTCATGTTGTGAGTTAGTCGATCACCATTATTATTTGTCTCACATAGTCATTAGTTGTTTGCATGATTCTATTCCTCTCTCGAGGGTCTTAGCTATCATTATTTTTTCATTTTTCTTCTTTAGTCTGGATAGGGCACTGGAAGGTGTTGGGCCACCGTCGGCGCCCAAATCCCATTTTTGGTGCCCTGGTCTTGGTTTTACTTCATTCACATTTAAAATTTTGAGGTCCATCTTTATGGTTTTATGGTCTCATTCCCTAGGTGTTAGTCAACATGTCAGCCATTAGTGTCAAAATGTGAGCAAGAGATCCCTATAAAAACTTAGCATACTCACTACCTTATGGGCGGACATTCTATTATCAAAAGATAGCTACCTACTAAGGCAAAAGACTGTATTTGGGAATCTTCTACATCTACATCACACAAGCATAGGGGAAAGGGTTGTATTCATTCTATTCCATCCACCATTTGCATCTTACATCTAGTTATTCCCCCTAATTCTACGTCATTGATGTTAGGGCACCCTAGGCACACAATTGCACACAAGCACACATAATTACATTGGGTCTAGAATGTAGTGTACTCTTTAGTCATAAGTCTACCATTGTGGTAGCTTAGGTGATCGACCCCTTCATTTGCATCTTTCTTTTTTAGGAATTTGATGCTTTGTATGGGGTTTTACAGGTAGATATTCATCACACAACTACAACAACACAAGCGCAGATATTACGATAACCAAGAGACTAAGACAAAGGTACCGCAAAGACCTTTTGGCACCTGCTTTATCGAGAATCAGATCCCTGAGCTTTTCCATATACCGGGGCTCTAGATTACAAACCAAGGTGCCCACAGTGCCCTGGTCCTCTCCAGGTGCCCCCAGTCTAGAAAGATCGTCATTCACCTGCAATTTCCTTTATAGCACCATCAGTCCTTTTCATGTCCACACAACATCATTTCTATTCTTATACACATCTAGGTAAGTTAATTTCAGGTTAGTTAGTACCTTATCCCTTCTCATTTTCATTATTCCATTTCATCTAAAATTTCAAATAAAATTAATTAGTATTTACATTGCATTAATATTAGTCATTCCATTGTTGTTACTAGTATAGAATATCATCTAAATTTCCTATTTAGTTAATCGAAACAATTATTTCATAATTTTCAAAAATAATTTTGAGTGTTTATTGATCATCATCAGCATGAATACCATCTTAAATCATTGGAAGCATCTGAATTTTGGCTAATTTAAAAAAACCTATATAAAAGAGGGTATTGAAATGCAAGGAAAACAACAATTTACAGGATTGCCTACTACTTCTAGTGCACAAACATATCACAATATGATCATCTATCACTACAAGAATATGGGTTTAGTATCCACAAAGTTTTCACAATATTTTTGTACATATCTCACCCTTACAAATGTTATAGTCTATATACTAAGCTCTACACTTATTTTAGCAACACCCATATACCCTACTTCTACTCTAGCTTCTTATGGATATCCATTATAATCTACAAGTAAGTAATCCCAAATTGGTTGACAGGATTGCTCCATGGAAATGTAAACCCAAAAATTCCAGGATTCTTATGTAAACATGGGTGATACCATAGCTATGGTTAATTGGTGGTGAGATGAGTATGTTTTCCTACTCGATCTTCCCCTCTCCTCCTTTTTGGCTATAAAATATATACAAGTACATGTACATTTTCCTCTTAATATTTGGATACACCTCTTTGTTACATCCTTGAATTGCTTCTATGAGACAAAAAATTACTCATTCAAATAATGAATCCCACATAATTTATTCGTAAGCATTGTATGTAGCAACATATAAACATAAACCTTAACATAGCATGACCCTTATGCTAATAAGGGTAATGCCAAAAAAGAAATTGCATTCCTACCAAGATAAATAATCTAGAGAAAATATCACATATTTTCATCTTCAAATAGTGTAAATTAACAATTGTAAGAGTTAAGCAAAGTATTAAGTGGTGTTTCATATATAGTGTGAAAAATAAAAACCATTATATTTTATCCATCTATAATTATGTTTTTCAAAAAAGTGAATTTACAAACTGAAATTCAAGAATGTAGATATTTCAAAAAATTTAAATTAAAAATGTGATTTCTCCATAATGAAATTTAAAAATGTTGATATTTAAAAAAATAATTTTCCATTTATGAAATTATGGAAAATCGTAGTAAATATTATAAAATCTATCTATTTATATTGGTAAATCACAATTTTTTAACAAACTCATATTTTTATGGATAACAATGTAGATAAATGACCCTATTTCTAGTAGTAATTCTATTTTTAAAAGATTAATTTTTAAAAATATGAAAAGAAAGCATAATTTTTCATAATTAAACTTTAAGAATATAGATATTTTAAAATCATAAATTTGAATTTTATTATATTGTGAAATATCTATATAATATTTTAGAGAAGGCACTAATTTATTGTAGATAATTCACAATTTTGTTTTCAAAACTAGTGTATTGTGGACTATCAACAAAAAATAGTTTCAATTTATTGATTATTTATAGGTAGACTTGATTAATGATTGTTATTATTTTTGGTTTCATAAAATATTCATAAATAATATTTGGGTTATTATGCTAGATTATCAACACAAAACGTTAAAATTGGAGGTGATGTATATTATTCATGATTGAAAATTTTTACCTTGTTTAAGGATTTATCATCCGTGAGTAAATTATAGTAGTGTAGATTATCTACAACTATAGTTTTACTTATATTTTGTTAGTGTATATTATTAAAAAAATAGAAATAACTAGCATATTAAATTTCCCACAATGCATGTATTTCAAATTTTTTGGATAATACAAACTCAATATTATAATGTGTAGAATTTTCACAATTTTATTTGAAACTTAGAAATGGTGCTAAAATTTTGAATCATAATAAAAATTATTTACTATACATTATGAACAACTAGTATTCAATGGCATACTAAACTGTCTAAAATATACATATAATTTATAAATTGTGAATAAATTGTGCACTATTTTTAGGAACTGTGGCAGGTTTCAAACTTTCTTTGTGAACTCCCATCTTCTTCAGTTTATGTGGAGGCTCATATTTTTGTATATCTTCATTTTACCAACAGGATCGGAGGAATGAAGCTCTGGGTATTCATTTTCATTGAACAAAAAGAAACTAAATACAACACCACACATGCAAAAAGAAACATACAATTAATGTTAGTATGTTATATGACAAAACTAATATACATAATCTAATATGAAAAACATACAAAAAGGAAAACACAATTTCAAGAAAAACATCCAAGAAAAATTCATGTATGAATAATTTGTCTTTTGTGGGCAGCTTTACAATCCTCTACACAACATAGTCTACCACCCAACTATGGGAGTATCAATCGTACGGCATCATAAGGGAAAGCCCCTTCAGTATGCAATGATTCCTGGATTTGGAAGAGATAAGTGCCCCTATACCGTAAACAAGAGTGAGAGTATGACAACAAAGAATTTTTGTTGCTTCAACTTACATCATACATTCACAACCTTACAATTACCAAAATATAACAAATAATAAAAATGATTCTATATACAAATTATCTGCACATTAGCAATATTTACAAATATAATGAATACAAAAAATCAAACTTACTCTAATGTTATTCCATTTAACACAACTAAGAGCAATGAAATTACAACTAAGAGCTGGAAGATCACATGCAAATTTAATTGTAATTTTTATATTTTCTTACGATAGAAACATATCAACATGCAAATCTAGAACTTATTTATGCTTATAGATAATATTAAGAATCATCTCAAACACTTATAACATTAAATGTGTTCATTTTGTTTAACTATAATTGTATTATTGTTTAAGTTATAATTACGTTGTCTTAAAAATATGTTGTTAGAAATCTATAAAATTCACTAAATATTCATTACATCAGTCAAAAATGTAGAAAACCATTGTGTTTTTCAACGTGTTGAAAACCACAATGTGTTTTTGGATCGTGTTGAAAAACACACCGTGTG
The DNA here is from genome assembly GCA_018340775.1 of Taxus wallichiana var. yunnanensis. NCBI lineage: Eukaryota > Viridiplantae > Streptophyta > Pinopsida > Cupressales > Taxaceae > Taxus > Taxus wallichiana. Next base: position 694,201,633 of record CM031238.1, read on the forward strand.
TTTTTCAATGTGCTGATTTTTTTGCATTTTCAACAAGATGAAAAACACACGGTGTTTTCAACACGATGAAAACCACAATGTGTTTTTCATCATGTTTTGACTTATGGAATTAATTATTATTTTATTAATAATGTCTGAAGATGGTTGGTGATAACAAATTCCTAATTAATGGGTGGCAAGAAAATTCGTGATTTGTCACAACAATGGGGATGGATGATTCTCATTGTCATCCTTAAAACCAACTATTGATGGCATCATACAATGTTGTTTTCCCCTTATGTCGGTCAAGTGGGTTGCATCTTCAAGTTAGCAGTAATGATTAGGTAGAAAGGGATTTTGGTTATGGAGGTATCTCTTGACTCAACATTGGTGCATTGGGCTCCCCATTTAGCAGTTGAAAAATCTATCTTTTAAGGAAAATAATCTGAATCCTCATGCCACCACATTTGTGAGTGTTGATTAGGGTCGGCTTGTTATCAAATGAATCTACTTCTTATGAATATTAAGTTATAAAGTTGATAATGTGTTAATTCCCAACTTTGTGTCCATGATTGCCAACCCTCTTCCATTGTTATAGGAGGGCACCTTCTACATATGAATCATTTTTTTCCACTTATTCTATGTTCACAGAACCCAACTATGCCCTGAGGTTTGAAGCCATTTTTATTGTTCACCATATTCAAAAAAGAATAAAAACTAATGGAGAGATTATTTAAGCTATGATACTTAGAAAAATATGCAAATTATTCCACCTCTATTCAATGGTATTCCTAAGCATTATCTACACATCATCTTCCGTTGAAACATCTACATTAGAATTTTTCAATGAGACAAGAATGTATATATGATAATATACCAAAATCTACATAATTTGACATTCACAACTACAGACATATTTGGTGATAAATTACAGTAACCACACTTAAAAATGATTGAGAAATTAATAAACATGGTTTTAAATCAAATTTTTCAAGACCTATATTAAGTGTGAAAATAGAAAGAAAATTAAAAAAATCATTGTTTAACATGGTTTTTTGCTATTGCATTTCAAGAAAAATAAAGAAAATTGAATTCCATATTGATGATGGTTTTCTACTTTACGATGCATATCAAGAAAAATAAAGAAAATAAAGAAAAATAAAATTCCATATTGTTGCATATCAAGAAAAATAAAGAAAATTGAATTCCATATTAGTGACATGTGAGTTGCAGAATGTGTCATAGTTCAACGTGTGTTGTTCTCTCTAAGAACCTTTCCTTTGATTTCCATTGCTACGAATGACTCGAACCATGGAAGACAGGAAGAAAAATGTTTATATTTATTAGTGGTTTGGAATTTCTAGGTTGGTTTACTATGCTATGAAAATTTAAAACCATGCATAAAGCGCTTCCTTAAATTCCTTAAATGCATTTTGTCACCTCGACCTTGTCACTTTTTTGAGGCATGCACCGAGAAGATGAATAGAAATTCTATTATAATTTATCTTCGTAAGTACACATAGGTTCCTCGTGACATGAGTCCCTCCGGCTCTAGGTTTTCTTCCCATGATCCAGAAATGATTCATCCAGGGAATATCCCCTACCATAAAATTGTCCTCTATTTTAGCTCCATCATCCTCATTGTCATCATCCCCGGACTCATCATCGGTTTAGTAATAGGCATAGAGGGCTCATAAAATTCCATCTCTTGCTATGAGGGAAAAGAACCTCCACCACAGTTCCTCAACGTACAACCCTCCTTTTCACTCTGAGTCAAAGATAATAGGTAAAATTTTAAAATCAATTTTTCTCCCATTTATCAATCTAGGAGTCCAAAACCATTCTTTGGGACATGATAGATCCAACTGGAACATTATTACAAATACGAGAAAAAATAGTACGGATCAAGATTTAGTTGCAGGATCGACTATAATCGTAACACCCATAGCTCATGCAACTCCAAGAAATACTTCAAGTATCCCAAAACTCCAAAGGTAGATCAGGAGGTGAATCAAAATAGAAGCTACTAAAATTTATCCTTTCGTAACATACCGTGATGCCAATGATAGAGGTTGACAAAAATCTTCCAAAAACCACGACACCCCTCACACAATTTTTGCAGATCCAACTCTTCATGGAGGCAAAAGATAAAGCCATCCCCATAAGGGACTAGACCTCCACCTTGCAAATTCATTTCCTTCTGCACTAGTCCCTTACTAGATCTATATTTGGTTGAATACCAACAAAACTACCCACAACCAAGTATTTGAATCTATCTCTAGCCCCGCCAACAACCACCTCGAAATGTACAAATGTGGTATATCATCACGCAAGTTGGGGAGATCTTCACAGCTCCCAATTCTTTAAACCAAATAACCTTGTAGGCTAAGTTTTACTTGCTGCAAGGCAAGTATTAGGCAAATATTATCGTTTCATTAATTTTTTTTTTTAATAAAATGATAATATTTATAATAGTTTTCAAAATTTTACTTAAAACTACAATTATTTATTAAAATATAAATAAATAAGTGTATATTTTTTATAATGTATGATAATATATATATTAGTGAAGAGTTTTACTATAATGTTATGTATCTTATATTTATCTATTTTTAAGAACTACTACTTGCACTAAAAGGAGATGCAATGTTATGCCGGTAGAAAATATATGAGGGTTTGTATAGTTGTCGAAGCAATATAAGATGCATTGAAGAGGTGTGTCTGACATGGGTAGGAAGACACATAATATTTTTCGAGTCGTCAAAGCAATTCCAAGATCTGATAAAGAGGCATATTGGACCTTGGTAGAATGCGAAAAACATACATATCCTAAAACCAATCAATCGTTATGTTAGTGAGAGGGCCACCCATAATTACTTTTATGTCTTAATGTAGATCTTTAGTGTCATATAAGCAATTCCAAGTTGTATTGAGATCACAAAACTAAGAACATCTCGCCACCTTCTACTGGTGGCACCGCCTAAGCTAAAGATGAATGAGCGGGGGATCTATCTATATGCCAACTATGTATCCATGGGGAACATAGAGAAATAATAATATTTATCAACATTATTGTAAAAAAATTAATTGGGTTTTTCCATTTTAGGCATGATTGTCTCCATTTGTAATACTTTCACTAAAAGGAGCCAAAAACACAAACCATTTCAGCTAAGGTCCACAAAAAATAATATACTTTTCACATAGGTGAAAAATATCTACTTTCTTTCTCTAGAGTTTTATAGATACTATAATGTTTAATTTCAATCGCATAGAACCCACATGAAATTGAATAAACCTACAAAAGTACAAGAAACATAGAAACTATGATGGAACATATCCATTAAAAAATAAAATAAAAAGATATCCTCTCCCATACATATACATTCATTCACATCTCCAAAGCTTTGAAACCCTTTTGTGGTCGAACTCCAAAGTGGTGTAGGAGAAAACATTTTAATTAAACAAATATGTGGGCCATAAAATATTTATTGATCTATATATCTACAACATGTGTCTAGAAAAAATATTGTTTTTATCCACAAGATCAAGTGTAAGATGACAATTGTATAAGAGCTTTAGTATAATATGTTAACCTAAACATTATTTAGTATTTTACATTTTTTTCCTAAAGTGAAACACTTTTATTTTTTAGGCATGAGTGTTTCACCATTTTCTTTACGTTTTAAATGTGATGAAATAGATAGTGTTATGGGTTGTGAGGAGGAATGCCCGTAGTGTTGGTTGGGTTTAAATTTGATGCACGCGTTTCGACCTCTTGATTCGATGCTAATCGTGAGAGATTCCTTTTGGCCAGGAGGAACTACCTAAAATAGAAAAAAAGACCACCAAAGAAGAGTTAAATAATAAATGATAGTGGACTCCCTAGCATAAGATAGATTCGGGAGGTGTGATACTTCCTAGGAGGTTGTCAAGCCACTATTTTTATAAAACAAATTATAAAATAACCGAAATGCATACATAAATGAATCTAGTGCTAGTATTCTGATTTGGGTACCTCAGATCACTATCAACATTGATCCAATTAAATACTAAATACTATGTAGGTCAAGGTCTTCGAGGTGAGGCGCAGTTGTTTAATTGGTCTAAGGAGTCACAAATAGGGTCCTAACAGGTTGGGTAATGTGTTTGGGTTGTTTTGGTAAGTATTTTGGTTGCTTGTTTACGCAGTTGGTTAGTAGGCACAAAGACCGACATCGATTGGGTATGCCACTGACCTCGGTTAGGAAAACTAACGATAGTTATGGGTAACCAATCGGTAGAGAGACGGGCCGATAAAACCGAATAAGATATGGTTGTGGAGTTGGAGCCGAGGTCGAGAAAAGATGAAAGAGGGCATCACGACATATATGGGGATCTTAGGAACACTCATAGATATGTAGAGGTCAGTTATAGGTTGTTTTAGGGTGTGGTGGAGGAATGGTTGAGTTTACGTAACGAGGAATAGTGGGGAAAAGGGAATGCAGTAGAAAATGATAACAGAGATGACAAAAACCTTTAAGATAGGATAAAGATGAAATAACATAGGTGATAAATGTACTTACTGATGTTGCAGTCCAATGGATAGGTAGTGGTGATGATGATCGCTGGGATGGAGCTTGGTGCCACAAGTGGTGCTTCAGAATGCTACCATGAGAGCAATACTTCTAGATCTATATCGATGTTGGCTATGGCTACTTAGATGTGTGAATGAGCTCTAGTTCTTGCTTTGCATGCGAGATATCCTTTTTCTTAAAATTTGAGATGGTGGCCAACCCGACTACAACAAGGTTACCAAAATGGTTATATGGCAACCGATGATAGTTCCACTAGTTGACCAAAGCGTTTCGATTTAGGGATGACCAGGCGTCAAGTTAAGGTGGAATTCCCTAGGTTTGCTAAAATGAAAGATATTCCATCATTTGGGTTAGGTTTGTCCCTTTATCCGCGAATCATAATGGACGTTATATTTTTATGATCAGGAAGGTGGTTAGAGGAATAATAGGAATTTATTTTTAGGGTTGAACTAAGTCTTATTCATTTATGGAAAAATGCTATGAATAGGTCTATGGTGAGGTGTCTAGGTGAGGTGTGCATCCATTTAATTAAAGTAAATAAATTAAATTAATAAATGGGGTGAGGATGGGTATTAATTTAATTGTAAATAATTAAATTAATATTAATTTGGGGTATAAGGGTCATGGCTAGGTGAATGTGTTTAAGTCAAGTTATTTCTCAAAAGAGGACCAAGGGAGTGTGACTCAATTTTGGTGTCTACATTTTTCCCTTACCGCTCACATGTAAACATGGCTTGTAGTGGTAAGCGATACTAATAAAAATAGGAAATTGTTGTGTCGATGTAAGTTAGGTGGTGTTGCCTCAAGCGTGGTGAAGGTAACCCCTAAAACTAGTAACTAATTAGGGGAAAGACGAAAGTGGTGAGTGATTTGATAAAATGAGGAGGTGGAAAATAAATGTAGGTGGGTGCATTGGGTAAAGGGTAAAGGTCAAATGGGTAAACAGTAAATGGAAAGGGTCAAGGTAGTGGCAATGAACACACGCACACGTTAGAAATCAAGTGCGCATGGTACCAAAGTTAAAAATATTTCAAACTCTATGTCATCTAATGTCGATAGGTCTATCCAATAGGGTCAAGTGATTACAGTATTCAAGGTATAGGATATGGTGTGGAAACACAACAAAGATCAGTGCAGGAATGTTTAGGTATGTTTGGTACACCAAAGGTCGGTCCGGATAAACAAAATGACAATAGGCAAGGTAAAGTTGGTAGGCCGAACAACACGGGTAAAACATCGTAAGGTACAACAATCACGAAGGGTCAAATGTCACAAAAAGTGGTTCAGTCAAGGTATAAGGGTAATGGCACATTGTACGGCTAAGGGTTAGGTAAAATAACAACTCCTAAGACAAATCAAAGATGATGGAGGGGTAGTGTTGATACCCAAATTGATTCTCCCTCGAAGGTAAGCAACATCACGCCTTTCCAAGAAGCTTAGAGACGAGCAGAGCATGTAGTGTGTCGTTTTCTAGCCTCGGGATGAAATGTAGCCTGCTTCTTTCTCACTTAAATGTGGAGAAATGGGTAACACCCTCAAGAGGATTTGACCTATCCTCATTACTTTATGGTTGTTCCTTTTAACTAGGGTGAGAGGACCCTTTTGTAACTCCGTTGCTTATGAGAGATGGATATATCCTTCCTTGTGAAATTATTAAGAAGACCTTGAAGAAAATATGATCAATGTAATAAAACCGAACTCTCACGAGTTATCACTCAGATAATGGAGAAATTTTCTAAGTAAGGTTTAGGCCACTAAATACAATGAAAACTCCGATTGTTTCGCATGTTTTGGTAGAAAAATTATGCATTTGTATACACACATGACAAAAAGGGGTAGTATGGGCATGATTGGTTGTTTTTAAATAAAGTTTTAGTCAAAGGTGAGGCAGAAATGAACTTGATTCACTAGATTTTTGAGAAATTTTACAAAAATGGAGAGCTTGAACAACAAAATGCTTCCGGATAGCCAGATGTTCCTTTAACTAGAATATGTGCTTCAATGGAAGCCCGAGATCAACACTTTTCACATAAACTTCAGTGGATCCAAAATGAAGGCTCAAATTGGAAAACTGAACTAAACATTATCAACCTCTATTTCATCACACCTAAAATACCCTCAAAGGCTAACAAACAATCTTATAGTCATGCTAGGAGTCACAATGATTTTAAATTTGTTTATTTCTTACTATCGATGAAGGCTCTTGATAAATGAAATTACAAATGCCACAAAACTATCACAAGGATAAGATCTTGTGTGATTCACAAATATTTTAATGTAAGATTGCAACGGGAACAAGAAAACTACTTGCAAACATTCAGGAATGAAGAAAACACAAATTTTGCCCAAAAATAATGCAGATTAACTTAAGTTTGATTGAATGTATCATCAGGGAAAGTTTCTAGAACAATCTCAAAGCTTGTCAATGGTCAGACACTGAACTACCTTGATAGGATAAAATTTAACATAAAGGAGATAAATAGATTTCTTTAGATGATTTCTCAAAAGAAAAAGTTCTACCAAACTTTTCTTATAAAAATAAGTCCCGACCTTTATCGCTCCAACCATTTGTATGATAAATTCATGTAATTTATAACATTTTTTACACCATATTTTTCCCCCAAAAATCTAAACATTGAGTGTACAAGTGCTCACCATGATCCCGATTGTGATTACCAAAATCAAATCTGTAAAAAGTTATCAGGTGCTCAGGGGGTAGATCTCTTTGAACATCTCTCGCATTCAACTCCTTCTTCTGGTAGATCACTTTTCCCTCTAATCCCTAACCACTTTCACCCCTAATTTGTCAAATCCGTTTTTTGCATGCCTTGGAAGATGTGAAAAAATGGAAGATCGGATCAAGCCCAGTGAGGTCGATCTCATGTGAATGGTAAAAGACATCCCCGGATTTTCCTCACCAAACCAAGATATCAATAAGTCTTTTGCGTGCAAGAAAGAAATTTTTTGTCAAATCCGATAGTCATATTGCATATTTAATCGTGAGAGATGTTTACAAACCTTCCCCACCAAACTAGGATACCAAATTAATGTTCCTCTTCATTTGGCATGCAGGAGACTCCAAGAAATGATAAAAAACCATAAGAATATGCATCCATAGGATATTTGGAGAAAAATGGTAGAAAATCATATAGAGGGATACGCACATTTTGCATCAATATTTCTATTTTGAATTTTGACTGTCACGTGGGAGATCCAATTTAAAGTGGGCCCGAGGAGATGGAGATATCCTTCCTTGTGAAATTATTAAGAAGACCTTGAAGAAAATATGATCAATGCAAAAAACCTAACTTTCACGAGTTATCACTCTAGATAATGGAGAAATTTTCTAAGCAAGGTTTAGGCCACTAAAGAAAATGAAAACTTGATTGTTTCTAAATGTTTTAGTAGAAAAATTATGCATTTGTATAAACACATGACAAATAGGGGTAGTATGGGTATGATTGGTTGTTTTTAAATAAATTTTTGTTGGATGTGAGGCAGAAATGAACTTGATTCACCAGATTTTTGAGAAATTTTACAAAAATGGAGAGCTTGAACAACATAATGCTTCAGGATAGCTAGGATGTTTATTTAACCGTAATATGTGCTTCAATGGAGGCCCAGATCAGCACTTTTCACACAAACTTCAAGGATCCAAAATGAAGGCTTAAATTGGAAAACTTAACTAAACATTATCAACCTCTGTTTCATCACACCTAAGATACCCTCAAAGGCTAACAAATAATCTTATAGTCATGCTAGAGTCACAAGTGATTTTAAATTTTTTATTTCACTATCGATGATAGATCTTCTTATAAATGAAAATGAAAATGCCACCAAACTATCATAAGGATAAGATCTTGTGTGATTCACAAATATTTTCAATGTAAGATTGCAAAGGAAAAAGAAAACTACTTAGCAGACATTCAAGAATGAAGCAAACACAAATTTTGCCCAATAATAACACAAATTAACTCAAGTTTGATTAATTTTTCATCAGGGAAAGTTTATAGAAAAATCTCAGAGATTTTCAATGGTTATACACTCATGCAACCACCTTAAAACGATCAAATTTAACACAAAGGAGATAAACAGTTTCTCTTTTAGATGATTTCTCGGAAGGATGACGGGTTCTATCAATATTTTCTATTAGAAAAATCAGTCCCGACATCTATCACTCCAACCATTTGCATGATAAATTCATGCAATTTATAACATTTTTACAACATATTTTTCCCCAAAAATCCAAACATTGAGTGTACTGCTCTGCCATGATCCCGATCGCAATCCCATAATCAGATCTCGTAAAAGTTGTCAAGTGCTGGGGTAGATATCTTCAAACATCTCCCACATTCAACTCCTTTTGGTAGATCACTTTTACCTCTACTCGCTAACCACTTCCCCTAATCTGTCAAATCTGGTTCTTTGCATGCCTTAGAAGAAAAAATGGAAGATCAGATCGAGCCCAGAGGTCAGATCTCATGTTAACGGTAAAAGACATCCCCGGATTTTACTCACCAAACCAAGATATCAATAGGTCTTTTGCGTGCCAAGGAAAGAAAAATGGGTCAAATCTGATAGTCAGATTGCATATTTAATGGTGAGAGATGTTTACAAACCTTCCCCACTAAACCAGATACCAGATTAATGTTCCTCTTCATTTGGCATGCAAGAGACTCCAAGAAATGATAAAAAACCATAAGAATACGCATCCCAGGAGCTTTGGATAAAAATTGTGGAAAATCATATACAAACGCACAATTTCCGTTGGTATTTCTATTTTGAATTTGGACTATCCATGTGGGAGATCCAATTTAAAGCAGGCATGTGGGTTCCTTTTTCCTTTTACAACTTTTTGGAAAATGTAAATTTTTTCACCTTTTTCTCCACACCTCCGTCCTTGAGAAATGAGTCTGACACATGTCCTAGGGTGGGTCCTAAAGGAACCATGGCTAAATTCTACTATTTCACCTCATTTTTGGAAAAGGGAAATTTTTCCAAGTTTCCCCACAGCTCCACCCTTCCACTTTTAGCTTCTGACGTGGGTCCCAGTGGAAACACGCTTCATTTTACACTTTTAACTCCTTTCTCCACAAAAGGGAAAATTTCCCAAATTTCTCTCAAAATTCCACACCTCCGCCGTTGACCTTCCTATCAAATTTTGACTTATCCTTTGTTGGTCCTGCGGTCCATTTTGATGTTTTAATCCTTTTGATGACAAGAGGCAAAAATCCAAGTTGCCTCCGATGGCTTGCTTCCCTACCCTTTGACTTTTCAAACTCGCACGCGCGTTATAATATCACATCTTGAGGTGGTCCCCAAAAGTTGAGACCTTGAATGAGCGCGGGCTCACCATGTGTCTTGGCCTAGAAAAATTTGTTTGAAGCCTTAAAACTCAAATGCGGGAAGGCCCCATGTGTCGTGGTTTCACTCAATCTCCTTTGGCTATTTAAAAGTCCAAGAAAAATGTAAAGTCATCAGAGGCCTCCAAGTGTCCTCATGACGCTTCTTTAAAATAAAATTCAAAGGCTAGTCCTTAAACATGCAAGTTTCCAAGTCCTCTCAAAACATTTTGAAAAAGAGTAAGTTTGGGAAGACCCAATGGAAGCCTCAATGTGTCTTCATGACGTAATTTCATAATGGTGCCCAAGAGTAGAGACCCTGAATGAGCGTGGGCTCACCACGTGTACCTATCCCACCAAATAGCATCTGGCTGCATAAAAGGTTTTTCTAAGTCCTAGAAGAGTAAAGCGAAACCTCCACATGTCTAATCAGCCAGTAACTCCAAGGCCAACCAAAAAGCAAATCTTCAAATGAGCATCGTTCTTCCACGTAGATAGGTTTTTTAAGTTGAGGCGATTCATGAAATTTTGAAGTACCTTACTAAGCCACGTCCAACCAAAAGAGGCCATGTTTCCTATTGATGCAAGGATGTAAATTTGATTGGGAGAAATGCCCGTCAAACCATAAAATGCGGAAAAATGACCATTTGAGTCCGGAGATGAAATTTTCTCCAAGGACGAAGAATTTAGAAATGTTACAAGGCTCAAATACATTCCTCTGAGCTACATCCATTCATTTTTCTTCAAGTATTTAGGGCTAAATTGACAAGGACAATAAATCCCAATTGTGAAAAATGTAAAGAATAGGACAACCCGAGTTTTACACCCAAATATAGACCTTTTCGATGAATAGAGAAACAAGGAATTGTTTTTTGAATCCATATGTGATCCTTAGTCTAGGAAAGGACTAATTACCTAAACAAAAGGAAGGTGGAGACTTTTCGTGCACAATATGGGAAGACAAAAATGTGATAGGGCTAAAAATAAGGAATTTTAATGGCGAATGGGGCAAGACAACTGAGCACCAATGTAGGATGGGTTTGTAGGTATGGTTCAATGGGTGTTCGGGATGATAAAAGGTGTGTTGGCATGAATGGTTGCAGGAAAAGGAATATTAGCAAGACCAAATAGTTATAAAGGTGGACTGATGCTGCCGGTTATAGGGTGATAGACATCGATTAGCTAGGGCACAAATATGATCGGGCGCACAATCAAAGTTGGGGTGGGTTTATAAAACAAAAATTCCATATTTTACAGAATCATTGTTGTGTTGTACCATTGGAGAAAATGACAGAGCCATTTGAATTTTGGTGCTTTTCTCGAGAGAGAAGGACAGGGCATTGTACCTAGGCTGAGGTGGAGAGTACGAGTTAGTGAGAGGAGTGAGGGAGATGGTTCCAAGAGCTCAAGGGGAGTGTTTTGATTGGGTAGAGGTGAGGAGGACATTTGGTGATGGTGGTGGTAGGAGAGGGGTTGGGTGGACCACTAGTGTAGTGGCCTGATGTGCCCCCATGGAGACGACATTGTGATGAGGTAAGATTTGATCTCATTCTTTGTTGGTTAGGTGATTTTGTTTGTAGAAATTAGGTCTAGGTAAAATGTGTTTAGGGGGAAAATTAAATTTGAATTTGGAATGTATAGGGAGAAAATAGGAAGGGAGGAAGGTGTATGTAGGTTAAGGAGGGGTGGGGATGGGTTGAGGGGAGATTTGGGTAGGAATGGGGGTAGTTAGGTAGAAATGGTGAATTTTTAGAGAAATAGGACGAGGTTTTGTGGATTATCACCACGACAGTGACCGACGTTGGTCAAGGGTTGGTCGATGTCATGGGAGTTAGCTAGCATCGGTCGGGGATTGGGTGATCGATGCCAATTTTAGGAGACTAGTGCCGCTTGATAGGAACCGTTGTTGGTTAGTATTAGTGAAAAATAGGCCAGGAGATGAGATAGGGTGGGTGGGGAGATAGGTCATGTGATAGGAAGGTATTGTTGACTAAAAATAGCTTGGGAAGGGGTACAAATAGGTATGGTTGAGGGGTGTGAACTATGAGATAGGGGGGAAAGGTAGTCTATTAGGGTTGGGGTGGGGAAGAGAGGTCATGAGTGGGAAAGGTCTTGGGAATAGGTTGGGTGGTCGCAGATGAAGTTGGGTATGGTCGGGGTCTAATGATGTTATGGTTTGTTGGATGCAGGCAAGGGACCAGTTGCGGATGTAGGATAGGTACCTCCTCTTCTATTAGTAGTATGAGGGAGCACGATGTTCAAGGAGTGGTGACATGTTGAATATGAGGGCCTGACCGAGGTTAGACACTATTGGCATGTGGTCTGGGAGCTAAGTTTGATGGTCACCCTCATCGATAGATGGGATTCGTCAACCAACACATTTCATTTGCCAACAAGTGATATGGTGTCACCTTAGAATATGTTTATAGGATTATACGGATGCCGATAGTAGGGATCTAGGTGTATTCAATTTCCTCAAAGGCATATGAGGAGTTGATGTTGACAAGATGTTTGGTGAGGGGTGGAGTTGGGGTTCCATAGGTAATCAACATGAGTTATGGAGATATGCACGGCCCATCCTGAGGAGATGAGGCTAGTAGTTGTGATGATGGAGGCAGTGTGTTGTTTTGCACTGCTAGATGTAGAGGGTGGGAGATTCCCATCGGTATTGATGGGGAGTCTACATGATATGATGAAGGATAGGAAATGGTTTACATGGGCACCAACATCCTTTGTTCATATTTACAGAGAGTTATGGGCCTATGGGAAATTATCGTTGTTCAACCGATGTTGTACCTTTCGCTACATTCTAGGCATACGAGAACATTGTGTGTGTGTGTGTGTCTAGTGGGCATGCTTCGAAATGATGCATTCAAGGCAGGCATGGTTTGGGTGGGCTAAAAGTGATGGGTACCTACTATTGGAGAGTGTCGAAATGTCAAGGCTATAAACAATGTAGTATATTACAAGCATGTATTAGAGGGGTTGTCTGGTGTGGACATCATTTAGAGGCCGTATGTGGGTTTGCCATCATATAGGCATATGACACATGAGTGGAGGAGCTACAGATTGCTCGATGGATCGAGGGCACTTTGTGCGAGGAGAGCACGAGATGATACCCATTGATAGGGTCAGATGGTAGTTTGGGTTGCCATAGGATGTACCTCCATCATTTCCATAGTACAAGAGGGATGACATGAGAGGCATATGCCTCTACCATAGATGATAATGCCTATAGGGGGGAGGGGAAGGTGGTATACCGGCAGATTGATGATGTCAGAGTTATAGATAGGTACAAAAGTGGTGGGTAGCACAACTATGAGTAGTACCACGAGGGTAGGGTAGCCAAACTTGGCCACCATCACAGTTCGTAGAGGTTCCTATAAGGGTAGGTGGTGACTCTGGTTACACAGTTGGAAATATTCTAGGAATAGCCTGACGGGTCGAGGCACAAGTTTCCATGTTGCAGAATAGGTAGTGAGCCCCTACAGCCCAAGTAGCAAAGGTGTACCTATATAGGAGGAGATGGAGATGGGGTACGGTGGTCACCCTACAGTACAAAAGTTACTGAGTTTACGAGGCTAGTTTTCTACTACACAAGCATAGATTGTGGCCCTTCGTAACAAGGTACGAGAACAGGCACCTATAGAAGCTTAGGGATAGGGTCCCATTTACTGAGACAGGGGCAAGACATGGTCCTCGATCACGGAGTACAAGGTCGGAGGCTGATGGCACACACCGTAGATAGTACCCATGGCTAGGTTCAGGATGCCTTAGGCGAGGCGAGGTACTATCGGGATTACCTAATGGCTGTAGAGATAGATGTTCCTTCCTATCCAGATTAAAGATCATAACAAGCCTCAAGTGAGAGGACCAAGTCTCACACTCATAGTGTGGACAACACGGGTGTAGGTACCGGTGGAAGTCAAGGCGGAAGTTTCAAGAGAGTGAGCTTATATATGAGATTTTGATATTTTGATCATATCCGCCTACCGCCAAAGATGGTGATGATGTATCCTGAGTGATTTGACAGATTTGTGTTTATTTGTCTTTGTGTACATATGTATGTATACACAAAATTTCTTATTGAGATAGATGATGACATTTATAGCATGGATGGTGTACTTATTTTTTTAATCTCCATTATTATGTGTGTACATAATGGAAACTAGGTGAATTATGCATGATTGATTCAAGGTCGTGGTAGGCATGGCATAGTGAGGTCAATATGCATGATGGAGTCAAAGTTGGATTAGGCATGATTGAGTTATGTTGATTTAGGCATGGTGGAGTTAGGTGGGTTTAGTCATGATTGATTTAGGTTGAGTTAGGCATGGTGGAGTCAGGTTGGTTTAGGCATGATTGAGTTAGGTTGATTTAGGCATGGTGGAGTTAGGTTGGTTTAGGCGTGATTGAGTCTTGTATTTAATTTTGATTTAATGTCCAAGTTGTTTGGTAACATGGGAGACAAATGGTGATGTATATGCATGTTATGGTTTAAATTTCCAAATATGTGCTATAGTGGAAATGTGAAAATGATAAATGCATGATTTGATGATGTGGTAAAAATGTGTATTAATTGATGCTTGTTTGGTTTAATTTCTAGTTATTGATATAAAATGGAAACTAACTAAGGTAGAATGTGAATAGGAAAGTGAAAGGGGGAATTGGTTAGGGTAAAGAGTGGCCGAGCTAACCTCCAAGGGCCCCATGCCCTCAAAGTGTTGCCTACATAGCCCCAACGAAAAGGGGCCTCAGGTCAATGTAGTTCTCCCATAAGCTAGGGAAGAATATGATGAAGTAGAGGAATGGGTTGGTAGGTGTTAGGCATGGTTGAATGTAGGTCATAGGCATGATTGGGTGTAGGTCATAGGCTTGGTTGAGTTGTTTTAAATATAGGTGTCGATGATCTAGTCCTGTGTAAGATAATCAATAAGTAATGAGGAAGGCGAATGGGAAGAGGTGGAAAAAGAGTTTCTTAATTGATAAGATTCCTAATGAGTCGACCATACCCCAGATGGGCTCATGAATGTAAGACCCCAAAGGCATTACATAATGGATGATTCTAAGGGTGAAGAAGGTCACATGATCACAAAATTTTTCCATCGGTAAGTCCCTTGAGTAGAGAGAAAACTAGGGTGCAAAAGGAAATGAGGTGAAAGTGGATGGTTTAGTGTAACTTAGTGTACGATTGTAGGTTTACTTAGCAAGAAACCCAAAGATCCAAAAATAGACAAGTCCATGACGAAAATTTCATCGTGTTTTTTTATTATTATTTTAAATAGATTGATCGATGTGGGAAGTCTATATAGGATTATTATATTATCTCATTGAGGTCTTCATGAAGCTGATCAATGCGGGAAGCTTCTGGATATTTTTATTGTATTTTTGCAATAAATTTATATAGCTATCCTTCAAGGGAGTAGTCTATTTATAACAATGAGGTAGAAAGAAGAGATGTCCTTTGTTGAGGGAGTCATCTTGTTGTTGGAAGTTTGACTCAAGGAGTTGAATCCCATTTTTGTTTTAGATGTTTAAGTCATGGAGAAGACTATAAAGGAAGATTAGGTTATTGTTTATAAGACAAAACCATAGTACATGGGGGTTAACTATGAAAGAGGTGGTTTTAAGTGATGAACAACCATGGGGTTCCATCTTTAAAAAGATGAAAAGTATCCATGAGAATCATGTTGTGAGTAGAGCCGTGGTACTCATATTGAAGATAAGGTTAAAAGGTGACAGCTTAATCACACGATTCTTGTTTAGTCATTGATCCTCAAAAATGGGTAATATGGAAGGTGAATAAAGTGCTTATGTGACGAGCGATCAATTGAAAAAAGTGATAAAGGACTTAGCGTCAACAATAAAATGGTCGAAGATGCAAGGCGTTGAGAGGCTCAAGTTCGAGGTTTACCTTTGAGTGAAGACAAATGATAAGCACCAGATCCATATACTGGTAACAATATAGGGCTTGAGCCAATTAGGAGCAAATTTTCACCATTTTCTTTTCTCTTCTTTGGTTACATGTTGATTTTCCTTTAGGATGAGATCACCAACCGAGAGGTTTTTTCATGGAAATTTTTTTTCATAGGCACGTTTGATACATTTTCGGTAGATTTAGAGATGGTCAATAGCATTGAAATGATGTTCATCTAATAACTCAAGTTGCGCCAAATACTCTTGGTGAAAGTCATCGTCATTGAGCATGTCTTGTAGTGAGATATAGAGAGATGGAATCGGACTTTGAAGGCAAGAAAACCTTGAGTACCATAGACCGAGAGAAAAAGGTGTGGCATCAGTCAAAGTGTGAATACAAGTGTGATAAGCCCCACAAAGCGAAGGGAATGTGTGAATGGCAATCCTTTCCAAGATTATCATCAACTACTTTAATAAGAATTTTGTTCAAGGTTTTATTGGTCAATTCTACTTGGCCATTGGTTTTCAGGTAATAAGGTGATTAGAACCAAATTTGGATGCCAAAACTATCACATAAATTAAATAGGTTTTTTTAATTGCTTTCCATTATCAATGATGACACGGTGAGGAACACCAAAGTGAAAACTGATGTGATGGTTAATGAATTCACATATTTTCTTGGCTTTCGTAGAAATGAGGGAATGGCCTCTACCCATTTAGTGTAATATTCAAAGTAGTGGTTATGATCCATTGGTGGCGTTGTGAAGAATGGGATTGATCTCACTGACAACATCCAAGCCCCATTCGAGAGAAAGACCAAAGGTCTTCAGGCTCTCTTGCAAGTCATGAATAGGTGTGTGATGAAGATTAGCATATTGTTGGCATTTGACACAATGTTTGACATAATCACAAACAATGTCAGATTTTAAGGTTGGTTAATAATAGCCAAGGTGAAGAATGCATTTTTCTACAACTAAACTACTAAAGTGGCATCCACAAATTCCATTGTGAACCTCCTTGATGGTGTAGGAATTTTAGAACTTTTAAGGCATCGTAAGAGAATACCATCAAAGCCATGCTTATAAAGGAGACCACTCATGATGACATAATGAGAGACACTTTAAGAAAGGAAATTTTTCCATTATGAGTGAGATTAGCGGGTAGAATGGAAAGGAAAGATAGTCTTAAAATTGCTTATACCAAAGGTCACTTGGGTAAGGTGCAACGGTTCTAAAGGAAGTAGACCTAACGAGGTAAGTAAGAGGGTGATTGCAACTGCGTTCTATTGTGACAAATATTTTAGAGTCAATAGGAGAAGTGGGTATCTAAGAAGCCAAGTGTGCCATGGTATCTGCAAACTTATTGGTAGAACGTGGCGTGGTTTGAAGTTCATTATGGTCAAAGGTGGTCAAAAGTTTTTCTACGTGATGCTTTTGCTTTTGAAGTATCTCATTATGAACCGGTATATACCATTGACTTGGTTTATGACTAGCTAAGAATCACCAAAGATATTGATGGACTTAACATCTAAGGCATAAACAACCTAGAGACCCAATACGAATGCCTCATATTTAGCGATATTATTTGTATAATCAAAATCCAGTTTGAAAGATAAAGGAACATGTTCACCATTAATAGGAACGAGGATAACACCGCCCCACATCCATGCCGACACTTGGAGCCATTTAAGAAGAGTGTCATTTGCAAGGTGTTCATCTAAGGAGAGGGTATTTATTTATTTCTCCGGGAAATCAAAGTTAGAGGGTTGACATCTGAAAATAGTGTGTCTACTAGTTGGTCAGAAATAGCTTGGCCCTTGATGGAAATATGATGAATGAATTCGAGGTCAGAGGTCGGAAAGAAGCATAAGCCAAAGTGCAACATGTTGATGTTGATAGGTTTTGGCGTAAATATAGTGTAAAGGATGGTGACGTATGATTGGTAAATATGAAGGTATTTTTTGGTTGAGTAGGTAATGGCAGAGTTTGGTGGTGATGAAAACTAAGCCTAAGAAGAGTTTTTTGGCATGGGTATATCTAGTTTCATAGTCTAGAAGGGTATGGATTATGTAATAAACCGCTTGCTCTCTATGTTGCTCATCACGATGAGTGAGCATGGCACCTAGAGAATGGTCAATGGTGGAAATGTATAGGTAAAAGGTTGGTCATCCTTAGTAGGAATGAGCACTGGTGGTTGAAGAAGGTATTTTTTCAAGGATTTGAAGGATTTATGGCATTCATCATCCCATTTGAATGAGACATCCTTCTTGAGAAGATGATGAAATGGTTCGACAATGTTAGAAAGCTACAAGATAAAATGACAAATTGATTACAACTTACCACACAGGATTCAAAGTTGACAGAGATTAGTAGTGAAGGAATTTTTTAGAATAGACTTTACTTTAAAAGGATTGACTTCTATACCAAACAAATAAATGATGAAACCAAGGAGTTTTTGTTAAAATACCTGAAAAGAAACAATTCTTTGGTTGAAGATGAACACAATACTTGATGAGGCGAGTCAAAGATGACCTTAGGGACGGTCAGTGTTCAAATTTATCTTTGGATTTGGAAAGAAGACCATCTCACGTAATCTTCCAATATGTGATGCATGATGTCATGGAAGATATAAGTCATGGCTTGCTGATATGTGGTGCCAACATTTTAAAGGCCAAAAGGCATGACTCAGAGCATAAGGTCCCCAAGGAGTGATGAAGGCGTCTTGTGTTGATATTCTAGAGTAATTAATATTTGATTATAACCCGAGAAACCATCCATGAGTGATAGAATTTCATGGCTGGCGGTGAGATCAACTAGTTGGTCAATTCCTGGTAGGGAAAATCATCTTTGGGACAAGCTAGGTTGAGGTCATGGAAGTCCATGTAAATGCAGAGTCCCCCATCACCTTGGTGATAGGAACAATGTTAGAAATCCATTGGGGATAGTAAATGGCTAGGATAAAGGAAACAAAGAAGGTGTTTAAGCTCTTCTTTGACCGTAAGAGCTATGTGAGGATGTATTTTATGCAACTTTTATTTGATGGGTCTAAAATCAGGAATGGTTATGATATTATGGACCACGATTATTGGGTCAATACAGCATATTGGCATAGACTAGGAAAAAGTGTTGTTATGATCCCGAAGGAAAGAGGAAAAATATTTTTGCTTAGTGGGGTAAGCATCTAAAGATTCACCTATCTTTAGAATGTATGGGTAATCGTGGAGTGTTAATGTTTATTTCAATGGTTGATTTGTTCAACATGGTTTACATCTCAAAAGGTAACGACTAGTGAATATAAGAGTCTTCCAGAAGGTAGGTGTGGATGGATTCATCATCCAAACATTGAACGACATTAATAGAAGATGTATCATCATCGATCATGTCAGATATAGGAATGGGAGAGAATAGGAGCCTCACCATCATGTTGATAGGTTAGTTTTTTTGGGGAAATTGTGTTTACGAAAAAAATTTAGGAGCAATAGATTGGGATCTATGGACTCTTGTGGGTGAAGACAAGTGACGTGGATGAATGAGGTGAGGAAGCTTTGTCTTCTGAATGAGGTCGATGTGAGCCTTCTTGGGAGGTAGTGCATCCAAACCAATGCCCCTACGGTCATTGTGTTTATGATTGGTACATGAGATGAAAATATGGCTACCCTATTTGTAAAAACCAAAGTGAAAGCCTTTCCATGCACAACAGTGAAGGAAATGGTGAGCGAAGTGGAGGTTAGTAAGGGAGTGTAAGTTAGATGAAACGATCACCTTTGGGATGGAAGTTCAGTGAATAAGTAGAAATATCAAGTCCCCCATATGCTATATTAGTACGAAGGTAAGTAGGACCATAAGGAAAAGCCTCACCTATGCATTAGTCATAACTAGGGTGTTGGTACAGTGTTTCCATAATCTTGCGGAGTGAGGAGCATGTCGATATTATATAGGTGGTACTCCCCGCAGTGAGGTGTTAAAAAAATCCTTCAAGGGATTAGTAGTCGATATGTGGGTAGTGGGGATAAATGGCTTGCTAGATGATTGGGAAACCAAAGTGAGTTAGCTATACAGAGGCTACTGGTGGTAAGTAGGAATAACGAGGGTTAGATGTGGGAGAGGCGATGGCTAGCTTAGTGGATGGGCTTTGCGGATGAAGATGAAGTGGGGATAGTGGTAGATGACTTGACTAGTACAAGCACATCATTGGGCTGGTATAGCATGTTACAGGTCTTGAAAGGTGATGGGTCAGCCAGGATGGTGTAGTTATGTCCTTCATGTTCAAATTTGAGGCAGCGGTGTAAATTCGAAGGGACACAACCCATGGCATGGATCCAAGTTTGGCCAAGCAAAGGATTATACTAGAACTCCCCTTCTAAGACATAGAATAGTTACTGAATAGTGCGTGGACCCATGCGGACATGGAGAATGATGGTACCCAGGTGAGCTCATGGTGTCATTAAAGGAGTGCAGCATAACTAGGTTACCTATGCATGCAATTGGAAGGTATTCGTATTTGGTTTTACATGTGGGAGGAGATTATGTTAATACTAGAACCACCATCGATCATAATGTGTCATATGTATATATTATCGATAAACATGGAAATGAAAAGAGTGAGATCGGGGTCATCGAGACTAGAAGGGGTGATCTCTTCCTCCGAAAAGTTCGAGGGAGGCTACTTGGCTAGTAGGTGGAGGTGTGCAGAGGAAGGCGATGACTTTACCGAGAGGCTACGTGATGAGGGGTAATGATGGAGGCTATGGGTGTGGGGTCATTTGGTAAAACCTCAATAGATTGAAGGACCTTCATAAGGGCTTTATGATGTGACTCGAGAGGTTTGGATGAGGTCATATAAATAAATTTTGAGGGAGGATTGGTGTAATTGTTTAAGCATTGTGCGATGTGTGACCCCATCATAAATAGGATATGCAAGACCTCAAATGGTGGCTTTAGGTGTGGGTGCGAGATGGTATGTTGGGTATAGGGTTGGTTGATGGGCTAATTACGTTTCCTTTCCTTTGTCTTTACGAGCGGGTGGCACGTGAACCATGTTAATCTGAGGGAAGGTAGGTGGAGAGGGTGTGTCATGAAAGGTATAAGGGCATGAGGGGAAAATCCTAGTGGTTGATAAGAGAATTGTGAAATGAGTAGGCGCATTGACATTTGAGTGGTGGTTTGTCCAATCTCTCTTATACGAACCATGTTGATCTCAAATTTTGGGGGTGGAGATACTGGTCACTGAGTAGGTAATGGAAGAAGATTTGGGGAGATTGGAAAAGGTGGAATAGGTGCGCATCAAGAAAATCGTCATTGTCGAAATTGTGCTCATGAGGAAAAGCTGGATAAGAATGGTCCTCAAGGACTTACAATTTTCAACATCATGTCCTGACACATGATGATAGGCAAAAATATTGGTCTCATCAAACCCTTTTGGTTTGGTTTTGAGAGGATTGTAAGGTCAAAGCAATGGTAATGTGATGACAGAAGTCTCTAAGATATTGGTTAAAATATTAGCATAGGACCCCGCTAATGGATCACAATGGGAGGTGAGTGTGGGTTTGGTTAGAGGTGTGGGTGATTGTGGGGGAAGAGGCTTTACAAGAGGGGGAATGGGTTGGTCCACTAGTTTGGTATGTGGAATGCTCTTAGGTCTTTCGGGCATCTGTTTGGGTAAGGGCATGGTAGAAGAGCCGGTGATGGAAGGATTTGTTGGTTTGACTACATTATTGGGGGTAGTGGATTCTTATCTTTGGTTTGCATCTTCTTAGGTAAAGCTGACATGGAAGAACAAGATGTAGAAGGTTTTGGTATCCAAATTGATTCTCCCTTGCAAGTTGAGCAACATCAAAGATTTAACAAGAAGCCTAGAGATAGATAAATCATCATGTATGTCGTTTTTGAAGCTGCGGAATCAATTCAAATGGATCTTTGTCACTCAAATGTTGGAGAAATGGATAGCACCATATAAAAGGATTTGATCTATCCTCACTACTTTAGGTTGTGCCTTTCGACTGCAGTAAGAGGACTCATCTTGTAATTTTTGTTGGTGAAGGAGAATGAAGATATCCTTCTTTGTACAAATTTAAAAGGAAACCTTGAGAAAATATGATCAATGCACAACAATTTAACTCTCACAAGTTGTCACTTCTAACAAGTGGTGATATTCTCTAAACAGGTTAAGGTTACTAAAACATTACGGAATCCCGATTGCTTCGCATATTTTAGCATAAAATTTATTCATTTGTGGACATACAGGAAAAGAGGGGTAGTTTAAGTAGGATTCATTGTTTTTGAATAATGTTTTGGTGGGAGATTAAGTAGGATAGACTTGATTTTTCCAGATATTTGAGAACCTTAAAAACAATTGAAAAATAAATGTCGAGAATGCTTGTAATAGCCAAAATATTCCTTCAACCGAAGGTGTGCATCAACGGAGGCCTAGATTTGCATGGTTTCACACAATCTCCAAGAATTTAACACGAAGTCTTGAGCTAAAGACTCAATTAAACATTAAATACCCTATTTCTTCACCCTAGGATACACTCGAGGCTTACGAGAAAATATTTATTAAAATAATGACGGTGAAGTGACTTTTAATTGTTTATCTCATTACATGATGGAGGCTCTTCTCATAATGAAATTACGAATGCCACTAAACTATCACATGGATGAGATCCTATGTGATTCAGAGGTATTTTAACACAATATTGCAATAAAAATAGAAAAACTAGTTGTAGACACTCACGAAAATAAAGCAGACACAAATTTTCCCAAGATTAACACATATTAATTTGAAGTTGATTAGATTCATCGCCAGGAAAGTTTCTTTGAAGAGTCTCAGAGATTTTCAATGGCTATACACTTGTAACCAACTTGACGTGATTGAAATCTAAAACATAAGAAATTAACAGGTTTCTCGGATGGTCTCTAAGGAAAATGGTATTTCTCTAGATTCCTTGAAGAATTCAACCCCCAAAATTTTGCAAGATTATCCTCATTGCATTTATACAATTTACTCACTCACTCATCCCAAATTTTCCCCCAAAAAGAAGAATATTTGAGGAATCCTTTTCTTGCTGCAGTTCATCTCAAAAAGTGATGTTTAAAAATTTACACCTGTAGCTACCGGGTGGACAAATCATGAACCGATCACATTTCTCGGACTTCGACTAATGACTCGGGATGCCTTGCCACAACATTTTTATAGTCCTTATAATCATTCTTTTATTCACATGCAAGAAATCCTCATTTTAATCAATTTGGTGGCTCTGTATAAATTTGGATCCGACGGGAAATCCTTTTCACCCGAGGAAACACCTTATTCATCCTTTGTGCCTACAACCTCCATCATTTCATCCATTTCCCTTTCTTTTCTGATGTAACTCTAATCGTATCTAGCTTCTCTAGTAATTCATGTTTTGCAAGTGCCCTTGAGCAAGTCCAATTTCAAAATATCAACCTTTACAATCCTTGGACTCAAAAATTAAGCTCTAAATCCATCCAATTTCACTTTGTACACAAAACGATAAGGAATTTCATCAAAAAATGATGAAATACAATGCATATTCGCATCTCCGAGAAGTCTTGAGAAAAATTGGTGGCAATATAAGATTTAATGCACAATAACTATTGATTCTTCCCTTTCTCAAATTTAGATTAGAGTTTTCCATGTGTTTCCTCGCACAACCGCAAAGGTGAAGTACAAAGGTAAGTTTCTAAAAGCGCGGGCCTTCCATGTGCCACTGGGCCCAAGGAAATCACCTTTTGCCTTTGAAAAGTCTCAATATAAAAGGAGTTAGCGGAAGCCTCCACATGTCCCTTTGTGCACTTTTGATATGGTGCCCAAAAGTGGAGACCCTAAACAAGTATGGGCTCACCACGTGTCTCGACCCGTAAAATTTGTTGAAAACATTTTAAGGACCATCGAAAGGCACCACATGTCTAATGTCTCGAGAATGTTTCCTTGGCCATTCAAAAGTCCAAGAAAGGGGAGAGGAGT
Organism: Taxus wallichiana var. yunnanensis; assembly: GCA_018340775.1. Lineage (NCBI taxonomy): Eukaryota > Viridiplantae > Streptophyta > Pinopsida > Cupressales > Taxaceae > Taxus > Taxus wallichiana. Next base: position 694,225,430 of record CM031238.1, read on the forward strand.
GAAAACTTCCATGTGTCTCCATGGCGCTCTTTCAAAAATAAAATATGTGGGTAGGTCCCCAAACAAAGGGCCCTCCATGTGTCCTAGGCCTTAGAAATTTTCTTGAAAAGTTTAAGTATAGAGAGGAGCTAGCGGAAGCCTCCATGTGTCTCCTCACAACTCGCTAAGGTCGGACTCACGTGCATATCCTTAAATGAATGTCGGCCCTCCACATGTCCATGGTCTCGAAAACCTGCACTAGCCACACAAAAAAATGTCTAAGTCTCTGGGGGCAAGGTCAGTGAGAAACCTCCACATGTCTCCTTGGCACACTTCCATAGGTCAAACCAAGAGGTGAATTTTTCGGATGAGCGCAGCCCCGCATGTGAAAAAACTTGAGTTGAAGCAAGCCTTAAAGTTTAAAAATGCCCCACCGAGCCACATCCAATCAGAAACCACCACATTTCCACAGATGCTAAGATATAAATTGATAGGAAAACATACCCATTAAACTATAAAATACAGGAAATCACCATTTGCACCTAGAAATGAATCTTTCTTTAAGGAAAAGAATTTGGAAATGATATAAGGCCCAAATGTGATCCACGACCATGGAGAAGGATCTTTCAATAGCATACAAATGAAGAAAACTTTTCACGCATCCATTCAGGGGAAATAGAAAATATGATAGAGCCCGTAGATTGAAGAATTTTTAGAGCAAATGGGGCAAGATCAAATTAAGCACCAACATCGGCTCCGACTGGGATGGGTGCTCCTGGGTGAGTGCCATAAGAAAAAATAACAAACCCAAGCAGTAAAAATAAACCATTGGCCAATGGATTCATGACCTAATCCTCCAGAACAAATTGAGAAACCAACAAAAATGGCCACCAAGGACCAGGACGAACCAAAATAGAAAAACACAAAAGAAGAAAGAAACCAAAAGACTATACACTGTATATTGGTGCATACCACGATTCGAGAAATAAATCAAGGAAATGTTTCAAATTCTGTCATTAACATGCAATTCAAGCAACTCCCCATCTAGGTCTTTTAAGAAGAAGGTATGTTCACCAATTCGAATGTCAATTGAATAAGGGCCCATCCATAATGCATCAAACTTTCCATGTTTTCCTTATCCTTGTGTTTTCTATCCCATAATAGCACAATATATCCCACATCGAAATATCTTGGAGTCGCCTTCTTATCGAACAAATTCTTCAATTTATCTCTAAATTTTATGTGCCTCTAATGGGATGCCCTTCTTTCTCCATCTAACTCAACAACCGATTGATGCGAGCATCAGTAGGGACTAACCTCTTGATCTTCCATTTGTTGAAGAAATTGAAATGAAGATAATTGTATATATAGGGGGTAGCAGGGCTGAGTTCCATACACCAACTCAAATGGGATTTTTCTAGTAGTTCGTTTAATAGTGATTCAATTAGCCCAAAAAGTAAACTTCAACTTCTCACCCCAATTCCTTTTGTTCAACTCCAAAGTTCTTATAATTATCTTCAACAAATTTTTATTGTTGGAATCTACTTGTCCATTTCCTCGGGGATTATAATTGGAAGCATATGTCAAATTGATCCCATATTCATGGCACATGGCCATCAAAGGGTTAGCTTGGAAGCACATGGAATTATCAACAACTATCTTAGCAGGCACTCCAAACCTGCAAATGATATGATTCAGAAAGAAATCCATGACAATTTGGTGAGTTGCTTTCTTGGTGGGGATTGCCTCCACCCACTTGGTGAAGAAATCAGCTGCTAAAATCCACTTATGGCCAGCACTTGAAGGATCTTAAATCTCAGCAATGAATTCCATTCCGCATTTCCTAAATGGGGATTCAATTGATACATGCGGTAGAGGAAGAGAGCCCGAAGCTTTTAGTCTTCAAAAGCGTTGGCAACTTTCACATTTTCTTACCAATGAGTTGTATCTTTGAAATGTGTTAATACCAATAACCAGCCCTTAAGATTTTATGAGTTGTGACTCTTCTAGCAAAATTTCCCCCATAAACTCCTCCATGGAGAACTCCTTAGGATTCTTCCAAGATGACCCAAAATTAGTAATGACATATTTTTGGGAAGCTAACTTAAGTGTTATTTTTCGATTCTTTCTCAAATGTTCAGTGGCATGTAGATGTTTGAGATAAAAATGATGTCCTTGTACCATTCAATTTATTAGTTTTTCAAGGACATTCAACCTTTATTCTTCAACTTCATTTACCTCAATTTTCAGTAGATTGCTCTCTACCATAAGTTTTTCCAGCCCAAAACTCGACAATTTTTTTGTTTGGATATCCATATCATACTCTTACAATTTGTTTACCCATCAACATATCTTTCTTGAAACCTCCATTTCGATAGGATATCTTTCACCATGGTGTGGGAACATAAGAAATGAATTTGAAACTCATAATATATGGCTTGAAGACCTTTTTGTTTTTACCAAATAAAATGCCTATTTCTCCATGATAGTATACTTTATCTCAGCTCCTTATAATGCCTTAAATAAAAGGCAATTGGTCTTTCAGCTCCCTCATCATCCTTTTGCAACCAACACAGATGCAATAGTACTTTTTGAAGCAAAAGAATTTTTTTGATAGCCTTATAATAATATGAAGCTGCTAAAACAGAGACATTCTTTAATGCTTCTTTGATCCCAAAAAAAGCTTGAATATCTTCTTCTTCCCATTTGATACTTTGCTCTTTCTACAACATGCTAGTGATTGGGATAGCTTAGTTCAGCAAATTTGGAGATAAATCTCCTAATAAAATTAATCTTCCCAAAAAAATATTGAATTACCTTCTTGGTTCTTGGAATAGAGAATTTTCTGATGGCTTCTACCCTTTCAGGATCAATCATGACCCCTTCCTTTGACACAATGTGTCCAACCAAATTTGCTTTCTAAACTCCAAAATGGCCTTCTTGGGATTTAGTGAAATACAATACTCCGTATCTTAACAACATTTTTTCTAAGTGTTGTAGGTGGTCACTCCTTTTTCGGAGAAAATAATCACATCATCTTGATATACGAAATGAAATCATTAATATAGTCGAGAAAGCTACATCAATTTCTCTTTGGAAAGTGGCTCCATCATTCATTGACATAAAAAGACATTTTGACATATACATATGTTCCCAAGGAGTGGTAAAGGTAGTCTTGATTCACTCTGATTCCTTCACAACTACCTGGTTATATCCATAAAAACCATCCAAGGTGGATAACAATTCCAAACCAATAACCAATTATAACATATTGTCCATATTTGGCAGAGGGTAGTTATCCTTCATTGATGCTCTATTCAAGTTTCTAAAGTCCACACATAGCCTTATATCTCTATTCTTCTTTCTGACAGGTACCAAGTTTGCAACCCATGATGAGTACCTTGTGGGCTGTATGATTCCTCCATCCCTCAATTTTTCAATTATTCTTGCATCTTTAAGGAAAGGAGTGGATTGATCGGCCTTTGTTTCTGCCTAAACGGATTGGCAGAAGCTTCCAAGGGAATTTCATGATGGAAAAGATCCTCTCTAGATACTTTCAGTTCAGAATAAGACCATGCTAAGCAATCTTGGTATTTCTTCAACAATTGGCCATACGTACACTACTTTTCTTACTTGCCTAGATTACTAGCTAGCTAGATCTTACGTGGTTTATCCTTCGTGCCTAGATCATGCTCTTCAACATCCATCAAGGTAGACATGTGTCTTTTGACAATGCAATCAACATTATCAAAGTTTTATTCAAGTGCTACTAGACCTTTGGGAATGGTATTAGTCTTCAATCGAATGATATCTTTCCCAAATAAAGTCTCCTTTCCATCATCCGCACAAACCATTGGCTCCCAATCTATATGTTGATCGGAAAAATCTCCTTAGTTATACACAAACCTTTGCACCTCAGCATTGTCATAAAAAACTTTCCATTGTTTAACATTGTAAGGAATAGATGGCCTAGCTAATATCTCAATATTATACTTACAATAGGGGTGCAACACAATTTTCAAAACTGGACCCCAACATGGCCAATTTGTCTACTAGAGTATTGTACTTCCTATCATGATGTATTATGTTGAAGGAGTCAAACATCTCAATCAAATACCAGAGTTCCATCTTATACGATTCATTCTCTCGATTTTTGTTGCATATAGTTTTCTAACGCTTGAAAATTAGCTCGAATCTCAGAACAATGATGTCTCTAATACCATATTTCCATGTAATCCTTAGACCCAAGAGAAATTATTCATACTCAGCAATATTGTTAGTGCACTCAAAGTTGAGTTTAAAAGAGAAAACAAACTCTTCCTAACTGGATATATCATAACAATACTAGCACTATTTCCAAATTTAGAGCAAGCCCCATCAAACAACAAAGTCCAAGAAGAACCTACTTGGTTAAGAGACTTGCATTGATCAATTTTGTGCTCTTTACCATAAACAAATCCAACAAAGTTATTAGCATCAATGTCAGTGTATAAAACTTCATAGGAAGCATTATTGGGATCCTCAATGAGATGTAACATCTTATTTTCACCATACAACTTTACAAGGCTGCCCTCAATAGGTATAGTGGAAAAAGACATACATTTGCACACTCCCACCCACACTAGTAGCCCATTTTCTTGATTAAAAAATTCCCCATTTGGTATGGCAATCAACAATAACATCATCTAGTTTTAATTTCTTTCTGGGTAGGCGCAAGTTGCACTATCAAACCCTTGACATATCTAACCATTGGCACCTCTCTAGAATCCATGGTAGTGCACTTCCCATAAGTTGTTTTAACTTTGATATCTAATTCATTCATGACCTCAAGAGGGATAACATTACATGATGCTCCAAAATCAAACATGATGTCCCTAATAATCGGATTAGTAAAAAATGGATCTACATTCAGTGGGACTCAACCAAGGATGTTCCTAAATATAATTCGGTGGCTCACCTAGTTCTTCCAACACCGGGTTTTTCCAACTCTGCAATGGTATGAGGAGTCTCAATATTTTTTACATTTCTTCCTTGGGTAATATTTTCTTCTTTCAATCCCAAATACTCAAAGGCCCTTTTCTTGTGCTCGGGAATACTAATTAGCTCAAAAATGGAACATAAATTTTGATTTGACTCAAGATTTGAGCAATGTCATAGGGAACATATTTGGCCAAGGCAGCATTTGGACGAAGACTGACAAACTCATCGACAACAAAGGATTTTTTTATGGTAGTACGAGCATGGGCAAGGATACCTGGGATTCTGTTGGGGAAACAAGGCCTTTTCCAGATGTATCTTTCTTAGGAGTTTATTTTGAGATATTGGTGAGAAATGGAGTTTTTGGTTTGGCCTAAGGCCCTACCCCTTTGATAACTTTACTCCTAGTGTTATATTCTTTTTCTTGGGAAACCAAAACATTCATTAACAACTACCTATCCTCCTTCAGAAGGGATTCCTCCATCATAATTTTTAATCATTAATGCCCTTAAGTATTCAAAATCATTATTAGGAAATTCAAAAGCTTGTACCATATCTATTTCAAAAGCATGAGAGGGAGGAAGGGGTAATACCCAGTGGATGCAATCCTCGAAATATAAAACAGCTTCTAGAACTGAATTAATTTAGTCGAAGTTGCTCCTTGTTGTGAGCTTATAGAGCACCCCATCATGCACACATCATCATCAGTGTCATCATCAACTTCCTCAACTTATTTGTTTTCATCACATGGGGCATGTGGCAAGAAACATCTATTAACCAACTCAATTTCATTGCCTTCTTCCACAACAACTCTAGCAACTAAAGGATCGGGCATGATTTTTTTTTCCGGGGTTGGGGTTGTCTATTACCTGATCCCACAGGCCCTTTACTTGCTGTCATTTAATCTATGATCACCTCTGGATGATTGGAAAATATTTCTTGACCTCATGGCTTGTGCCTGGGAACCTTACCCAATCCCCTTCTCTACTCCGGCAAGTTTATAAGTTATTTCCTTAACACTCCGGCCAAAGTTTGTACAACCTCCTCCATATCCATAGACTTACTTGATTGAGGCTTATTTGGAGTGATCAACTTGATACCTTCCCTCTTATGAGGCTTAGCAAATTATTTGATATTGTTTTCAATCTGCAAAACCATGGTGAAGGCATGCCTCAATGTTGTTGGATTCTTATCCCTAAAATAATAACTCTTATCAAAAGCATTAGAGTATTTTATTAAACAAGAAACATCACTTGGCCTCGGGATCACAGGTATCCTATTCGGTTTTTTTCAACCTTGTATTGAAGTCATAGCATGACTCATTAGGATTCTTCTTAATATTTTCAAATTCTGATAGAAACCTAGGGTTTGTTTTATCTCCATACTGCAATCTAAAAGCATTCTTCATTTTCGTCCATGAATCAATCGAGTTGTTCTGGGAAACGATTTATACCAATCCCATGCATCGTCTATAGAGTATGAATAAACAATTTTATGTACACATCCTCAAATTTGATCTCAAATTCTTCCATCATATTGACAAAAACTTTAAGTGATGATCACCAGATAATAGCATTATTTCCTTAAAATTTTGGTAGTCTATTTCTAACATCTTGGAGCACAACATTTGGATATCTAGCCATACCTCTAAAATCTATAGGACCAAAAGTGTTCACAAAAATAGATGTTTGGGTGGGGGCTGGGCCATATTGTTTGGGGAGGTGATATTATAGAAGAAATAGAATGATGGGGAGTGAGGGGTCTGTGGGGCACATGAATGCAATTCTCATAATGAATGTTCTCTAAAAACTCTATTTCTTGGAAGATCCTATCAACTTTGGAGAACACAGGGACAGAATGAGACACAAATTTTTCAAATACAAAAGAAGGCCCCTCTCCAGATGGAGAATTCAGATCTACAAAAAGACTACCTGATCTAGAAGCACTTGAGGAAGTATGGAAATCTTCAATGACAGGCTGATTAGTTTCCATAATTGATAACTCTTTTTTTCTTTTTGATCCCCAATAACTTTCCGATTCTTCTTCCTTCAAGATTTAACGTTCCTAATTCTGGAAACAACCTTCTAACAGGGTCTTTAACGAAGAAAGATCTTCTTCCTTCCATATTTGCAGAGATTAGTGATAAATTTCAATTGACAAAGAGGTTAAGACACTAGCATTTATCAAAAATTAATTCAACACGGAGTCACCACTAAGGATTTTCACCTTAGTTGTGCAAATGCACTAAAATTGATTTGTCAAATGTCTGTCAACACTAACATCATGAAAAGCTTCACATAGCTGGCCTTTCCCAACCCATATTTAACATTGATGATGTAAACTTAGTGCAAAAACCAACAAAAACAGGAAATATTACACGAGAACTTGTAATTTGGCTTGATTCTTACAAATATTCATGACCCGTGAATGGTGCTAACTCTGGTGTTGGTATCCAAATTTATTCTCCCTTGCAAGATTAGTAGCATCAAAGATTTAAAAAGAAGCCTAGAGACAAATAAATCATCATGTATATCATTTTGTAGCTAGGGAGGTGATTCAGTTAGCTCTTTGTCACTCAAATGTTGGAGAAATGGATAGCACCATATAAAAGGATTTGATCTATCCTCACTACTTTAGGCCATGCCTTTCGACCAGGGTGAGAGGACCCATTTTGTAACCTCTATTGGTGAAGGAGAATGAATATATCCTTCTTTGCACAAATTTGAAAGGAAACCTTGAGAAAATATGATCAATGCACCACAATTTAACTCTTAAAAGTTGCCACTTCTAAAGAATGGTGATATTCTCTAAATAGGGTTAAGGTTACTAAAGCCATTATGGAATCCCGATTGCTTATGCATATTTTGGCAATAGAATTTATACATTTGTGGACATACGGGGAAAAAAGGGTAGTTCGGGGTAGGATTCAATGTTTTTGAATAATTTTTTGGTGGGAGATTAAGTAGGATAGACTTGATTTTTCTAGATATTTGAGAACCTTCACAACAATTGGAAAACTAAATAACATAATGCTTCGAGAATAGCTAAAAAATTCCCTCAACCAAAAGATGTGCATCAATGGAGGCCCATATTTGTACACGAGTTTCACACAATCTCCAAGAATTTAAGACGAAGGATCGAGCTAAAGACTCAATTAAACATTAAAGACCCCCAGTTCCGCATGCCTAAGATACACTTAGAGGCTTACAGGACAATCTTTACAACAAAATGACAGTGAAGTGATTTTAAATTGTTTATCTCATTATAGGATGAAGGATCTTCTCGTAATGAAATTGCAAATTCCACTAAACTATCATAGCGACAAGATCTATGTGATTGAGAGGGATTTTAACACAAGATTGCAATAGGACAGAAAAAATAACTTGCGACACTCGAAAATAAAGCAGATACGATTTTCCCAAGATTAACAAATACTAATTTGAAGTTGATTAGATTCATCAACGGGGAAAGTTTATTTAAACAGTCTCGAGCTTGTCAATAGATGTACACTCGTAACCAACTTGAGCGTGATTGAAATATAAAACATAGCAAATTAACGGAGTTTCTAAGATGGACTCTCGGAAAAGGGGATTTCTTAATTTTTCTCATAAGAATTCAACCCCCAAACGTTTTCAAGAGTATCCTCGTTGCATTTATACAATTTAATCACTCACTCATCCCAAATCCCCCAGAAAGAAGAATATTCAAGGAATCCTTTGGTTGTTACCAATTTGTCTCAAAAAGTGATGCTTAAGAAATTTACACCCATAGGCTGCCAGTGGACAAATCATGGCCCGATCACATTTCTCAGACCCTCGACTAATGATTAGGATGCCATGCCACAACATTTTGATAGTCCTTCTAATCATTCTTTTATTCTATCATGCTAGAAATCCCCATTTTAATCATTTTCTGATGGCTCTGTATAGTTGGATCTAAGACAATCCTTTTCACCATTGAGGCAACACCTTTTTCATCCTTTTCCAATTATTTCCTATGCATATCTACTCTGTATCCAACTTCTCTATTAATTTACATTTTGGTAGGTTCCGAGCAATTCCAAATTCAAAATATCAACCTTTACAATCCTTGGACTCAAAAATTAAGCTCTAAATCCATTCAATTACACTTTACAGATAAAAACGACAAGGAATTTCATCAAAAAACAATGAAAAACAATGCGTATTCGCATCTCTAGGAGTCTTGGAGAAAAAATGGCAGCAAAATCAGATGTAATGCACATCAACTATCGATTCTACCCTTTCTCAACTTTAGATTAGAGTTGTCCACATGTTTCCTTGGCGCAACTACAAAGGTGAAGTATAGAGGCAAGTTTCCAAACAAGCGTGGGCCTTCCACGTGCCTTGGGCCCAAGAAAATTTCCTTTTGGCCTTTGAAAAGTCTTAGTATAAAAGGAGCCAGCGGAAGCCTCCACATGTCTCTTTGGCACACTTTTGATATGGTGCCCAAAAGTGGAGACCCTAAACAAGCACGGGCTCACCACGTGTCTCAATCTGGAAAATTTGTTGAAAACATTTTAAGGACCACCGGAGGGCACCATGTGTCTAGGTCTCGAGAAAGTTTCCTTGGCCGTTGAAAAGTCCACGTGTCTCCTTGGCGCACTTCCAAAGGTCAAACCAAGAGGTAAATTTTTAGATGAGTGCATGCCCTCCATGTGGACAAGAATTGAGTTGAAGCGGGCCTTAGAGTTTTAAAATGCCCCTCGAGCCACATCCAATTAGAAAGGACCATGTTTCCATAGATGTTGAGATATAAATTGACGGGGAAAACACACCCGTCAAACCGTAAAATGCGGGAAATCACCATTTGCACTGAAATGAATATTTCTTTAAGGAAAAATAATTTGGAAATGATATAAGGCCCAAATGTGATCCATGACCATGGAGAAGGATCTTTCAACAACATACAAATGAAGAAAACTTTTCACACATCCATTTAGGGAAATAGAAAATATGACAGAGCCCATAAATTGAAGAATTTTTAGAGAAAATGGGGTGAGATCAAATTGAGCACCAACGGAATAGAAAGTAGATGGTTTGAGAGGACGGAGTTACCCACGGGCGTAAACCAAGTTGTGGTGGACGTGGTGGGTAGAGGTTGGGTAGAAGGTTTTAGTGGAAGAGAGGAGAGTGTCATGGGTAGTGAAGAAGTTATGGAAGGTAGTGGTGGTATGTGTTGTAAGGATGTCACTAGTGATGGCAGGAGCGTTGTGTGGATCACTTGGATATATTAGAGGGCCATGATGAGGAGGTGAGTTGCTGCATTCATGGTCTATTGATGGAAGAATGTTGCTAGGCTAGGTTTGAGGGGTGAGGTCATAGGATGGATGGAAGGGGTGAAGGTGACAATGGTGTGGTAGGCGAGGTTCATGTATAAGGCCTAGAAGATTGGGTCTTCCTTTTATGGGAAGGAATAATTTTAGTGTTAGTTTGGGAAGATGTTCTTAAATCTAATTTGATGGGTGGTTGAGTAAGGTTTGATGTCAAAGACAACCCCTAAGGTAGTGATTGTTATAGGTAAGGGATATAATATAGGCGTGGGTAGTTGTTTGGGTATAGGTGTGTGTTGGGTTGTGAGAAGAGGTGTGTGTTGGATTGTGGGAGATGATATGGAAGGTGTTCGAATAGTCATGGTTGTGTTTGGTATGGTCATTTGAAACACTTTTTGACAGATTTTGGAAGTGTCGGTGAGAGACAACCGCATTTGGGTTGAAGCGGGAAGTCAAAGACATCCCCAAAGTAAGGCTCTATAAAAATATACCAAGCATGAAAATGGTATCTTGCTTTAAGCGGGGTTGATGTGGATCAAGTAGCAATTCCCATAAAATGTGTTTGAGAAACAGGGAAATGGCTAGCTTCAGACTTTGTGGGTAAGAGATCCGAAAGAAGATCAGTAGGATCTTGGAAGTTTGATGGAGAATGCTCATCTAAAGGCAATGGTGTTTCTATAGGATCCTTTATGGGTAAAGGAGATGATGGGCCAGAAAAGGTGAAATCTCTTTGTGATGGTGTAGGGAGTGGACATGTGTCCACTATGAGTAGGAGAGGTGTGACTGACGACTACTCAGTAATTTGAGAGGTTAGAGGCGGAGTGCTAATTATGGGATCTTTCACGGATGAAGGAAAAAATGAAGGGGGTTCCTCTATGGGTGGAGGAGTAGATGAAATAGGTTCCTATGTAGGTAGGAGATCTCGGGTTATGATTTTATCTATGGAAGGAATAAGGGCAATTAGGAAGAAGCTGTACGTCATTGAAACTAGTGTGGACCTCGGGGACATTGCATTATCATTGATTGAAGTATCACCAGTTTGGTTGGAAGATGGGGCATGATTAGGGAATGGTTTTTGAAGATATGCAGGTTTTGGTTAGAGGGTGCATTTGGGTTATCGAAGACTAGATCTCCATTGTATAACATTTCTTGGATGATATTCTTGAAGGTGATGCGATTCTTTATTTGTTGCTATGAAATTTGACACGATAATAGTTACAAAAGTCATGTTCTTTATACCATGCAAGTGTGGGGAGTGTTGGTACCCAAATTGATTCTCCTTAGAAGTTGAGAAGCATCACAGTCTAGTAGGAAGCTTAAAGGCAAGAGAGCATGTAGTTTGTCATTTTCTAGCCGGGATGAAATGCGGCTTGCTCATGGTCACTCAAATGTGGAGAAATGGGTAGCACCTCAAGAGGATTTGACCTATCCTCACTACTTTATTGTTGTTCCTTTCAACTAGGGTAAGAGGACCCCTTTTGTAGTCATTGTTTATGAAGGAGATGGAGATGTCCTTCCTTGAGAAGTATTGAGAAGACCTTGAAGATAATATGATCAATGCAAAAAAACCTAACACTCACAAGTTGTCACTCTAAATGATGGATGTATTTTATAGGCAAGGTTCAGAGCCACTAAATAATATAGAAAACTGATTGTTTCTACATGTTTTGGTAGTAAAAATTATGCATTTGTATACATACATGACAAACAGGGGTAGTATGGGTATGATTAATTGTTTTGAATGAATTTTTGTGGGAGGTGAAGCAGGATAAAGTTGATTATACCAAATCTTTGAGAGATTTTACAAAAATGGAAAGCTCGAACAACAAAATGTTTTCAGAGTAGATAGAATGTTCCATTAGCCAGAATATGTGCTTCAATGGAGGCCTAAATCAACACTTTTCACATAAACTTCAAGGATCCAAAATGAGGGCTCAAATTGAAACACTTAAGCCGAACATTATATATCTTTGTTTCATCATGCCTAAGATACCCTCAAAGGCTAACAAACAATCTTATAGTCATGCTAGAGTCACAAAGTGATTTTAAATTTGTGTATTTCACTATCAAATGAAGGATCTTCGATAAATGAGATAGTAAATTCCACCAAACTATCACAACGATAATATCTTGTGTGATTCACACATATTTCAATGTAAGAATGCAACATGAACAATAAAAACTACTTGCAGACATTCTGGGAATGAATCAAGCACAAATTTTGTCCAAGAATAACATAGATTAACTCAATTTTTTAAAATTTATCAACAAGGGAAAGTTTCTTGAACAACCTCGAGAGATTGTCAATGGCTATACACTCGCAACCACCTTGACATGATCAAATGTAACACAAAGGAGATAAATAGGCTTATTCAGATATTTTCTTAGAAAGATGGGCTCTATCAAGCTTTTCTCTTAGGAAATAAATTTCTTACTCCCACTACTTCTATGTTCACAAACTCCCAACCCTTTTCACAGTAAAATCATTCCTTTTTATAACATTTTACAACTGGGCCTTTTCCCCCAAAAATCCAAACATTGAGTGCACCAGTGCTTGCCATGATCATGATCATGATTCCTAGAATCAAATCTGTAAAAAGTCACAGGTGCCGGGGGGCAGATCTCTTCGAAAATCTCCCGCATTCAACTCCTTCCTCTAGAAAATCACTCTTCCTTCTATTTGCCAACCACTTCCACCCCTATTCTATCAATCTGGTTCTTTGTGTTCTCGGGGAGAAGAAATGGAAGATCAGATCGAGCCCAAAAGGTCAGGTCTCATCTTAATGGTAAAAGACGTCCCTAGATTTTCTCACCAAACCCAGATTACCAACAGGTCATTTGCATGCCAAGGAAAGAAAATCAAGTGAATCCAATAGTGATTGGAAATTAATGGTGAGAGACGTTTACAGACCTTCCCACCAAACCAGGATGCTAGATTAATGTTCCTCTTCATTTGGCATGTAGGAGACTCCAAGAAATGATAAAAAACCACAAGAATATGCATCCCCAAGAGATCTCGATTGAAAATGATGGAAAATCAAACACAGATGCACAAGTTCCATTGATTCCTACTTTAAATTTTGATCTGTCACGTGGGAGATCCAATTTAGAGTGGGCATGTGGGTTCCTTTATTACTTTTACAACTTTTTTGGAAAAATGTAAAATTTTAACATTTTTCTCCGCAGATCTGCCCTTGAGAAATGATCCTGACACATGTCCTAAGGTGGGCCCCAAAGGAACCGTGACCAAATTCTGATACTTCACCTCTTTTTTGGAAAAGGGAAAATTTTCCAAGTTTTCCCCGTAGCTCTACCCTTGAAAAATGGGCCTGACACATGTCCCAATGTGGATCCCATCAGAACCATGCTTCCTCATGAATTTTAACTCCTTTTCCACAAAAGGAAAATTTTCCAATTTTCCTTCGAAGGTCCGCACCTCCGCCGTTGACTGGAGCAAGTTTTGACTTTTCTCTATCGGTCCCACGGATCATTTTGATGATTTTAGTCATCTCGAACATCGAGGGCAAAAAATCCAAGTTGCCTGATGGCCTTCCTCTCTACCTTTTGACATTATCAATGCCAATTTTGACCTCCTTTTTGTCGGGCTTGCAGGCCGGTTTGGTGAAAAATCCAAGTTTCTCTGACGGTCCGCTTCCCGCCCCTTTGAATTTTCAAACTGCTACATGTCACAATGGCACATCTTGAGATGTTCCCAAAATTTGAGACCTTGGAAGAGCACGGGCTTGCCATGTGTCTCGGGCCTTTAAGAAGTTCTTTGAAAATTTTAAGGAAAGAAGTCCGTGGAGACCTCCATGTGTCATTATGACGCAAATTCAAAAACCTTAAAGCTTCAAAATGATTTGGTGGGGGTGTGCTTCCATTTTAGAATTTTACCTCATTTTTCCAAAAGGGAAAAACATCCAAATTTTTTCTAAAGGCCCGCATCTCTGCCATTAGCTTTGCCACGTGTCCTCTTGCGTGGTTAAAGTGAGACTTTTTTCCTACCACTTTAAAATTTGCTTTAATCAAACCCTGACAGCCATAGGGTGGGTTCAAACGTTTTTCCAAAGTAGCAAAAAGAACAAGTTAAAAAAAAATGACCACACCCAATCCAATCGAAGAAGCCATGTAAGCACCAAAAGAACCAATCGATTTGAGGCGGAGCTACGGGACCAAATTTGCCTTTTTCCAAAAAAGTGATAAGTTAAAGCATTCTCCTGCTGTCCCCTAACCAACTAGAAGAAGCCACGTGAACACCGAATGATGAGGAAAAAATTTGATAGGAAAAAGACACCCATTAGACCATGAAATATAGAAAATCACCATTCATGCCTACACAGAACTTTGATTTTTGCTAAGGATGAAATTTTTTTGAAACAAAAAACAAGTGAATCATGATTCCAAGCATCTTTTTCAACCATGGATTTGGATTTTCAAAGGAATAAAAATATAAATCAACCATTCTTGAGCTTCATGTTCAAGGAAAAATAGGAAAAATGTGAGCCGCGGGTTTTGAAGAAATTAGGGCAAAAACAAAGCTGGACTCGAGAGACATTTTCAAGGAGGGACATGAAAATGGATTTTGCAAATAACTTGAAGAATTTCTAAGGGAAGTAGAAATTATCAAAACACCCACATCAAGAGACAAAATGTTTCAGAACATGTAGATCAGAGGAAAATAATGGCAAATGGGCGAAACAAATCTGAGCACCAACATCGGCTCCGACTCGAGGATGGGCACTCCCTATGAGTGCCACAAGAAAAAGGTAGACCAAGTGCCAAAATATCCATTGGGAAAAGGAGTCAGCTTTTATAGCACAAAACTAGAACTATCCCCAAAAGGAACCGAAACCCAGTAAAGAAAAAAAAGCCACAGGGGCGTAAGCGAATAGAAAACATGGAATACAAAAACAAACCAACAAACTATACATTATCAGATGATGATGTTCATCATGATTCGGGAATCAATCAAAGAAATTCTTCAAATGCCTTCCATTAACACAAAATTCAAGCAATTCTATGTCAAAATCCTTTAAGAAAAGGTATGCGCACCAATCAAATATTTATGGAGTAAGGGCTCATCCATAAGTGCATCAAATTTACCATGCTTACATTTATCTTCATGCTTGCTATCCCATAACAACATGAGATATCCAACATTGAAACCTCTTGGGTGACCTTCTTGTCAAACAAATTCTTGAGAATCTCTCTGAAATTTACATGCCTTTGGTGGGATTCCCTCCTTTCTTCATCAAGTTCAACAACACAGTTAATACAGGCATCATATGGACTTACCTCTTGATCTTCTAGTTGTTGCATGAACTGATATGAGGATAATTACATATACGGGGGCAATAGGGCCTGAATTCCATACACCAACTCAATGGACTCCTTCCAGTGGCTCTTTTAATAGTATTGCAGTCTTCCTAGACCAAAAACTTCAACTTCTCATCCCATTTCTCTTGTTCAACTCTAAGGTTCTTCGATAATCTTGACAAATTTTTATTACTAGACTCGGCTTTGTCCATTTCCTTTGGGGATTGTAATTAGATACATATGTCAAGTTTATCCCCTATTCCTTACACATTTCCACCAGGATTTAGCTTTGAATCCCATGGCATTGTCAACAATAATTTTGACATGCACACTAAACCGCAAATGATATGGTTCAAAGATGAAGTCCATGAAAATTTAGTGTGTTTCTCTTTTGGTGGGGATTTCCTCCACCCATTTGGTGAAGTAATTAATGGCTACAAGAATCCACTTATGGACAACACTTGAAGGGTCCAAAATATCACCAATGAAATCCATCCCCATTGCTTGAATGGGGCTTTAATTGATACATGTTGTATGAAGAAGGAGCACGAAGCTTTCGGTATTCCATAGAAGCACTAAAAATCTCACATCTTCTAACCAAAAGAGGTTTATCCTTGAAGAGGGTTTTCCACCAATAACTAACCCTCAAGATCTTGTGTGTTGTGACTCTTCCAGCAAAGTTTCCCCCACAAAATCCTCCATTGAGATCAGCAATTATCTTGGGGGCTTCATCTTCAGTAATGCACCTTAAAAGGACTCACTGGGGTTTTCCAAGCTAACCCATAATCAGTAATGACATATATCACGGGAAGCCAACTTAAGGGCCCTTTCTGGTTTTTACTTAAATACTCGGGGTAGTTTAGATGTCTGAGATAAAAAATTACATCTTTGTACCACTCAGAACTCATCAATTTTTCAAAAACATCTACCCTACCTTCTTCTACCTATTTTACCTCAATAGTTTGCAAGTTTCTCTCAGCCATAAGCTTAGCTAAGCCCAAACCTCTCACCAACTTTGTGGTTTGGATATCTATGTCATATTATTACAACTTGTTCACCCATCTACACCTTTTTCTTGAGACTTACATCTACGATAAGATGTCTTTCACCATGGTGTTTAGAACTCAAAATGTAAGGCCCGAAAACCTTTGTTTCTTACCGAGGAAAATGCTTGTTTCTCCATAATAGTGTATTTCATCTCAGCCCCTGTAATGCCTTATTGAAAAGGTAATTGGCCTCTCCGCCCCTTCATCATCTTTCTACAACACGATAGATGCAATAGTGTTCTACGAAGAAAAAGAGAACATTTGAAAGGGATTCTTATAATCGGAGCTGCTTAGAACAGTGCATGCTTTAGCACCTCTGTAATCCCATTAAAGGTTTGAATGGAATCCTCCTCCCACTTGATGACCTGGTCCTTATTTAACATGGAAGTGATTGGAATGGTCAACTCAAGCAAAGTTTGATATAAATCTTCGATGAAGTTTATCTTCCCAAAAAAAATTTGAATTCCTTTCTTGGTTCTTGGGATTGGAACCTTGCTGATGGCCTCTACCCTTTCTGGATCAATCATTACCCCTTATTTTGACACAATGTTACCATGCAATCTTGCCTTCTCGTACTCCAAAATGGCACTTCTTTGGATTGAGTGAAATGTCATATTCTCTGCATCTTATCAGCATCTTTTCCAAGTGCAGCAAGTGATCACTTCTCTTTCTGGAGAACACAATTACATCATCTTGGTAGACAACAATAAAATCATTTATGTAACCAAAAAAGCAACATCCATTTCTCTTTGAAAGGTTACTCCAACATTCATCAAACCGAAGGGAATCCTGACATATACATAAGTCCCCCAAGGAGTGGTAAAGGTGGTTTTAATTCTTTCTGATTCCTTTACCACAACTTGGTTATAACCAGAGAAACCATCCAAGGTAGAAAGTAACTCAAAACCAATCACTAGCTGCAGCATGTTTTCCATGTTTGGAAAAGGATAATTATCCTTCATTGATGCTCTATTCAAATTCTGAAATCCACACACAACCTGATGTCACCATTCTTCTTTTTGATTGGTACTAGATTTGTAACCCAAGAAGAATACCTTGTAGGTTGAATAATCCCTCCATCCCTTAGTTTCTTCAGTTCCTCTTGCATCTTAAGAGATAGGAGTGGATTGATTGGCCTCTTTTTCTTCTCAAGCATTGGATTCCAAGGGAATCTCATGTTGAAACAGATCCTGTCTGTATGCCTTCAACTCAGAATAAGTCCAAGCCATGCAATCTTGATACCTTTTCAGTAATTGGATGTAGGAATGCTTCTCCTCGTTGATAATTTTGTCTAACCAAATCTTCCTTGGTTTCTTCTTCATGCCAAGTTGATGCTCCTCAATATCCATTGAGGCTTCCATGCATCTGTTAATAATGAGATCATCATTATCAAAATCAGACTCAAGAGCAACCAACCCTCTAGGAATGGTATTAGTCATTAGTTGGATGGTGCCTTTACCAAAAAAGGTTTCTTTACCCTCTGCTACGCACACCATTAGCTCCCAATTAATATTTTGATTAGCAAACTCCCCTTTGTTCGTAGAAATCTTGACCTAAGCATCATCATCAAAAAATTGCCAATGTTTTATGTTGTCGGTGTACATATGGCCTTGTTAACACCTCAACATCATATTCACAAAATCTGGACACTACACAATTATCAAACCGAGATCCTAATACTGCAATTTTTTCTTCCAAATCATTGAACTTCCTATCATGATGCACAATGTTGAATGAATCAAACATCTGAATGAGATCCCAAGTTGCATGCTTGTATTGTTTCATTCACTGAATTTAAAGTTTTCCAACTTGCTTTACAATTAATTCGAATCTCCTTTGATAATGATTTATTTAACACCATATTTCCAAGCAATCCTCAGACCTAACAACAATGCCTCATATTCAAAAATGTTATTAGTGCATTCAAAGTTGAGTTTGAAAGAAAAGACAAACTCTTCCTGACTTGGGGAGATTAGAACAACACCAGCACCATTTCTAAACTTGGAGCAAGCCCCATCAAATAATAAAGTCCAAGGAGAGCCTTCTTGCTCAAGACACTTACATTCTTCAATCTTGTACTCTTTCCCATAAGAAAATCCTACAAAGTTATCACAACAACACTTGTGTACAATACCTCATTGGATGCATTGTTGGGATCCTCAATAAGGTGCAAAATTTTCTTTTGCCCATACAACTTTGACAAGGATACCCTCAATTAGGAAGGTGGTATAGGACATGTCCATTTGAACACTCCCACCAACACTTGTAACCCATTTTCTAGACAACAACATACCCCACTTGGTTGGGAAATCAACAATAACTACATCAAGCTTCAAATTCCTACCTAGATAGGCTGCAAGTTATACCACCAGACCCTTCACACATCCCACCACTGGCACCTCTCTGGAATCCATGGTAGTACACTTCCCATATGTTGTTGTTACTTTGATATTCAGCTCATTCATGACTTCAAGAGGCATAACATTGCATGATGCCTCTGAGTCAAACATATAGTTGTGTAACAATCTGTCTTTAATGATCAGAGTGGTGAAGAATGGATCCACATTCAGCTGAGAATCTACTAAGGATGTCCCGGATAAACCTTGGGTGGTTCATCCAGCTCTTAATGTTGGTGGTGTTTCTAGTTCTTTAATGATTGGAGGGGTCTCCACAATATTTACATTTCTTCCTGGGCGGTCTTCTCTTCTTGCAATCCCAAGTATTCAAATGCTCTCTTTTTGTGCTCGAGAAATCCTAAGCAACTCAACAATTGGAAGCAGAGACTTTGATTTGACTTAAAACTTGGGAAATGTCATAAGGGATAGATTTTGGCAAGGCAAAGATTGGAAGGAAAGATAACACACTCACTAGGTGTTACAAGATTTTTGATAGCTTGGGCATGAGGAGGGTATGATTTTTGCTTGGAACTCTAGAGATTTTGATAGATGCATCTTTTTAGGATCCTCTTTAGGGATGTTTGAAAGTAAGGGATATTTTGGCTTAGCTTGAGGCCTTTCCCCTCGAAAACCCTACTTCTTTTGTTGTGTTCCTTTTCTTGAGCCACAACATCATTCATCAACAATTGGCTATCCTCCTCGGAGGGATGCCTCCATCATACTTATTTATCATTAAAGACCTCAAATATTCAAAGTCGGTATTGGGCAATTCAAAAGCTTGTACAATATTTATTTCTAAAATATGAGAGGGAGGGAGAACAGTACCCGATCGATGCAATCCTAAATATCGGTAGTAGTTCAGCACTTATTGCCTCGGTTGAAGTTGCCCTCATTGTGAGCTCGTGAAGCAACCCATCATGCAAACATCATCATCATTATCATCACTTGGATTCTTCTTCTTCCTCTTGATCTGCCTCACATGGAGCATGGGGCATGAAACATCTATCACACCACCAATTACATATATCTCCTCCACAACAATAACTACAGCGCAAAGGATCGGGTGCCATTCTATTTTCCCTAGCCCAGGACTTCTATTTCCAAATCCAACAAGTCCATTTCCTCTATCATCAAATATTTGGTGATTTTGAACCCGATCTTGGCCTTTCTACTTGTGTTGACCTAGTGAGCTATGCCCAATTCCTTTCTCATCCCAGAGCTAGTTTATAGGATATTTCTTTGATAAAAGCCCTGCCAAAGTTTTCACAACTTCCTCGAAATCAACAACCTTACTTTTTTGAGGATTTTCCAAGTTAATTAGTTTTACACCCTCCCATTTTGGAGGCTTTCCAATCGCCTTGATGTTATTATCAATTTATAGGGCCATGGTGAATGTCTACCTCAAATTAGTAGGGTTTTTATCCCTCAAGTAGTAAGCATAATTTTATCAAATGCATCTGAATATTTGATCATACATGATTCATCACATGGCCTTATCCTAACAGAAATCTTCTCAAGGTCTTATTAAACCTTGTGTTGAAATCATGTCTTGAATCATTAGGATTCTTCTTGATGTTTTAAAAATTCGACATAAGAAATCTAGGGTCATTTTTGTCACCATCTTTGCAATATAAATTCATTATTCATCTCGGTCTAGGAATCTATGGAATTATCGGCAAAGCTCCTGTATCAGTCCACAGAATCTTCTTCTAAAGTATGGATAAATAGTTTGATATATACATCTTCATGTTCAATCTTAAAGTCTTCCATCATATTGATAAAAAGCTTTAGATGTTGATCACCGATTATAGCATTATTTCCTTGGAATTTTGGTAATATATTTCTCACATCACTGGGAAATGCATTTGGATAACCAACCATCCTGGAAAATTTATGGGATGAAAGGTGTTTACAACAAAAGGGGATCTGGGTGGGGCAAGTGCCATGTTGTTTTGAGGAGGTGACCCTAGAGGGGTGACAAATTGATAAGGGCAGAGGGTCTTTGAAAAACAAGAGTATAAATTTCAAAATGGATACCCCCTAAAGACCTTGTTTCTCGGAAATCCCTATCACCCGAATAGACGGGTGTAGAATGAGAGGAAAAGTTTTCAAAATCAAATGAAGCCTCCTCTATAGTTGGAGAATTCAATTCCACAAAGAGGATACCTAATTCAAAAGCACTTGAATTGTAGTCTTCAATAATAGGCTGATCACTCTCATCAATAGAGATCCCCTTTCTTGTCTGCTGATTTCCAACAGCTCTCCATGCTTTTCTTCCTTCTAATTTTGATTTTGATAGCTCTGGAAATAATGTCTAAGCGGTATCCCTAGCAAAGAAAGACCTTCTTCCTTCCATTTTTTTAAAGGTTAGTAACAAGTCTTACTTGTCGGAGGTTAAGACAACTTGGTATTCATTAAGAATCGGATCAACAGGGACTCGCCACTAAGGATTTCCACCTTAGTTGTGTAAATGCACTAAATATGATTTTTCAAATGTTTGTCAACACTAGAAACTAGAAATGGGAAGATTCTAACTTTTCTTTATCCAGATTTATCAATGAAAGCACTTACAACTTTGAACACTTCTTACAGGCCGAACACAAGATGATATTTGAAAAATGTATTAGCACTTTGAGCATACAAGAAGTGTTTTACCAGGGTCTGAATATGAACTACGCAATCACTATGTCCTCGGCAACGTGCTATAAGCATGTCATTGGACTGTGGGGTAAATAGATATGAATGGAAGTGAATCAGAAAATAGTTTTAGAACTTAAATAAGTCCTCGAGTAATAGCACCGGTAAGGTGTTGGTTCCCAAATTGATTCTCCCTTAGAAGTGAGCAAAATCACAGGTGTAGTAGAAGGCTTAGAGGCAAGCGAGCTTGTAGTGTGTTGTTTTGTAGCGGGGATGAAATGTAGCTTGATCTTGGTCACTCGGATGTGGAGAAATGGGTAGCACCCTTAAGAGGATTTGACCTATCCTCACTACTTTGTGGTTGTGTCTTTCAACCAAGGTGAGAGGACCCCCTTTTTAGCCTACATGTTTATGGAGGAGATGGATATGTCCTTCCTTTTGAAGTATTGAGAAGACCTTGAAGAAAATATGTTCAATGCAACCAAACCTAACTCTCACGAGTTGTCACTCTAGATGATGGAGATATTTTCTAGGCAAGGTTCGGGCCACTAAAGACAATGAAAACCTTATTTTTTCTACATGTTTTGGTAGTAAAAATTATGCATTCATATACATACATGAAAAACATGAGTAGTATTTCTATGATTAATTATTTTGAATGAGTTTTGGTGGGAGGTGAAGTAGAATAAAGTTGATTATACCAAATCTTTGCGAGCTTTTACAAAAATGGAAAGATTGAACAACGAGAATGTTTTCAGAGTAGCTAGAATGTTCCTTTACCCGAATATGTTCTTCAATGGAGGCCCGAGATCAGCACTTTTCACACAAACTTCAAGGATCCAAAATAAAGGCTCAAATTGAAAAACTTAGCTGAACATTATCAATCTCTATTTCATCATGCCTAAGATACCCTCAAAGGCTAAAAACAATCTTACAGTCATGCTTTAGGAGTCACAGTCATTTTAAATTTGTGTTTTTCACTATCAAATGAAGGCTCTTTTGATAAATGAGATTGTAAATGCCACCAAACTATCACAAGGATAAGATCTTGTGTGATTCACACATATTTCAATGTAAGAATGCAACAGGAACAAGAAAAACTACTTGTAGACATTTAGGAACAAAGCAAACACAAATTTTGTCCAAGAATAACACATATTAACTCAAGTTTGGTTAAGTTTATCAACAGGGGAAAATTTCTCAAACAATTTCAAAGCTTGTCAATGGTTGTACACTCACAACCACTGGACATGATCAAATGTTACACAAAGGAAATAAATTGGCTTCTTCGGATAGTTTCTTAGAAAGATGGGGTCTATCAAGATTTTCTCTTAGGAAATCAATTTCAAACTCCTAATAATTCTACATTCACAAACTCCCAACCCTTTTCACGAAAAAATCATGCCTATTTATAACATTTTACAATAGGCGTTTTCCCCAAAATCCAAAAATTGAGTGCACGGTGCTTTCCATGATCACAATTATTATTTCAGAATCAAATCTACAAAAATTTGCCAGGTGCCCAAGGGGAAAGATCTCTTCAAAAATCTCTCACATTCAACTCCTTCCTCTAGCAAATCACTCTTCCTTCTATTCGCCAACCACTTCCACCCCTATTCTGTCCAATCTGGTTCTTTGCATGCCGGGAGAAGAAATGGAAGATCAGATCAAGCCCAAAAGGTTAGGTCTCATCTTAATGGTAAAATACATCCCGATTTTTCTCACCAAACCTAGATTATCAACAGGTCATTCGCGTGCCAAGGAAAGAAAAACCGGGCCAAAACCAAAAGTCATATTGCATATTAATGGTGGGAGATGTTTACAGACCTTCCCCACCAAACCAGGATACGGATTAATGTTCCTCTTCATTTGGCATGTAGCAAACTCCAAGAAATGATAAAAAAACCACAAAAAATACGGATCCCTAAGAGCTCTAGAGTGAAAATGGTGGAAAAATCAGACATAGATGCATAGCTGCCATTGATTCCTACTTTGAATTTTTACCGTACACATGGGAGATCCAATTAAAGAGCATGCAAGTGGGTTCCTTTTTTCCTTCTAAAAATGTTATGGAAAAAATGTAAAATTTTCACATTTTTCTCCATAGCTCCACCCTTGAGAAATGAGTCTGACACGTGTCCTAAGGTGGGCCCCAAAGGAACCACAGACCAAATTCTTCTACTTCACCTCTTTTTTTGGAAAAGGAAAATTTTCCAAGTTTTCCCACAACTCGCCCTTGAAAAATGGGCCTGACACGTGTCCCAATGTGGGTCCCATTGGAACCATGCTTCCCTTTTCACTTTTAACTCCTTTTCCACAAAAGGAAAATTTTCCAATTTTCCTCTGAAGGCCCACACCTTGCTGTTGACTAGAGAAAGTTTTGACTTTTCTCTATCGGGCTGTGGATCATTTTGATGATTTTAGTCATCTGAACATCAAGGGGAAAAAAATCCAAGTTGCCCCTGATGGCCCGCCTCTCCACCTTTTGAAATTTTAAATGCCAACTTTGACCTAATTTTGGTCGGGCTTGGGAAATTTGAGATTTTAATCCTTTTGATGAAAAGAGGAAAAAATCCAAGTTGCCTCTAGATAGTCACCTTCCTACCCCTTTGAATTTTCAAACTACTACGTGTCACAATGGTGCATCTTGAGATGTTCCCCAAAAGTTGAGACCATAGATGAGTGTGGCATTGCTATGTGTCTCGAGCCTTTAAGAAGTTGCTAAAAATTTTGGGAAAGAAGACTCGGTAGAGAGACCTTGACGTGTCATTATGGCGCAACTTCAAAAACCTTAAGGATTCAATATTATTTGGTGAGGGCACGCTTCCATTTTAGAATTTTACCACATTTTTCCATAAAGGAAACACATTCAAATTACTTGAAGGCCGCATTTTTGCAATTAGCTTTGCCACGTGTCTTCTGTGGGGTTAAAGTGAGATTTTTTCCCTGCCACTTTAAAATTTGCTTTAATCAAAGCCTAGTGGGAGCCACGTGAGGCAGGAGTTTAAACCTTTTGCCAAAGTAGCCAAAAGAAAAATTTGAAAAAACAAACCCGTTGTGCCCCATCCAATCAGAAGAAGCCACGTAAGCACCAAAAGAACCAATCAGATTTGAGCGGAGCTACGGGACCAAATTTTCCTTTTTGCCAAAAAATAAAAAGTGATAAGTTAAAAGCACTCACTCACCATCCCACGACCAACGAGAAGAAGCCATGTGACCGATAAATGTTGAGGAAAAATTTGATAGGAAAAAGACACCCGTCAGACCATCAAAATATAGAAAATCACCATTCATGCCCAGTAACCCAATTTTTGCTAAGGATGAAAATTTTCTGAAACAAAAAACAAGTGAATCATGATTCTGAGCATCTTTTCGACCATGGATTTGGATTTTCAAAGGCATACAAATATAAATCAACCATTCTCGAGCTTTCGTGGTCAAGGAGAAATACAAAGGGACAGAACTGCAGATTTTGAAGAAATTAGGGCAAAAACAAGGTAGACTCGGAGACTTCTTCAAGGAGGGACATGACAATGGATTTTGCAAACAACTCGAAGCATTTCTAATGGAGGTAGAAGCTTTCAGAACACCCACATTGAGAGATATAATGTTTGAACACGCGAGATCGAGATGAAAATAGTGGAAAATGGGGCGAAACAAATCGACCACCAAGAGGGAGATTGGGGTCAAAACCAGTGTGTGGTTTTATAGGTGGAAGGGTAATGGCACCAGCTTTAATAATATTTTCCAAAACAGAAGAATATGGTTCCCCTATTAGGGTGTACTTTCATTGTTATCATTTGAAGTGCAAAGTTTGGATGAGCGAGAGATTAGAAGGTTTGGATTGAGGGTCTAGCATTGAGAACCATGGCATTGGTAGATCCTTTAGATTTTGAATAGTTTTTGGGGTTTCAAAGATGAAGAAGTATCATTTTATTTGAATGCGGTGTTTTTGTTACGTAGCTTAATTTTATTCACTTCGATAGCAAAAAATCTCTAATTTTTGTGTCATGGTGAATGTCTCGTCAAAGGTGCAAAAGGTGTGCACTGAAGGGTTAGTTAAATGTGTCTAGCGCATACCCAATTAAACAAATATATGAGCTCATTTTGAGGTAATTGAAATGTGATCTAGTTACTTAGGCTATTCCAATGAGTGACAAAGTTAGCAATGGACTCCTCGTCATCTTGTCAAGTGGAATAGAGATAAGTCATGGTGACTTTCTTGACAATTTTGATTGAGAAGTGGTCTAAGAAGGCTTAGGCTACTTGATTAAATGTGTAGATGGAATGTCCTGGAGCCCACTTGTACCAATCTAATGTAGGTCCATCGGAGACATCGGGAAGGTCCTTACAAGTAAAAGCGTCATCATGGGAAATCGGGTAACACCCATGTTTGAAGGACCAAAAATGTTGTTGTGGGTCTTCTTTACTATTGAAGCGGTTGAATTTTGGCATTTCCCAATGTATGGGGTATGGGAGAATAGGATTGGACAGATGAATGGGCTCATTACATATTTCATTATAGGTGAGGGAATTATGCGAGACGGAAAGGCGATGCTTCTAATGTTTTCATCCTTTCCATCATTAACTTGATGAGGTCATTGTTAGATGTGTGAGAAGGGTGTTAAACATGTGGCGTGGGTTGCGTACTAGTGTATGGTGATGTCAAATAGGAAGGTTGACAATGCGGGACCTGACATGGAGGGCATATACCTAGAATGAATGAAGAACAAGATAGGGGGTTATTGATAATATGTATATGTAGGTGGGGTTGTCAGAGAGACTCTAGTAAGAATTGGGGGTAGAGATTGTGGGATGGAGAGGACAAGATTATGGAATGAGATAGGGGTCACCAACACCATGGGTGGTTTTGTTATAAGCGATATATGTGAGATAATGGGCGCGGATGGGGTTACGTTCAGGTGGTCAATGAAGTAACAACCGATACGATGGGTGTGGTGATGTTGCAGATCGCAATGGTCATAGTGGGTGTGGGGCCTAGTTGCAAAACCAATGGGGGTAGAGCAAGTGAAGGTAACACCGAACTAGTAGGGGATGATGCAAAGTGGGGATAAGGGTAGGAGAGATGGATACGGACATTCCATAGATCAAGTGACTTGAGGAATCCTGAGTGGAGGAGTGGGAAAGGTAGAATTGTAAGGTTGCGGGATTCTGATCGAGGAGTCATGCGAACGCCTCGTCACCTGTAGAAATGGTGGTAGGTTGGGTTAGATCCATGGGTGATAGGATAGAAGGTGGTGAAGGTATAGGTGGGAGTGGTTAAGATGGTGTGGAATATAAGAGTGTTAGTTTGGCTATGTGTCAACACCATGTGAATAAGTGCGGACACAGTAAGACTATATTCTATAGATGACACAAAAATAACAGAACAAAAGAAAAATGAGGTGAATTCGGTCAAGGTTTGGATTTTGAAAACCAAACATAGACACCGATGACGGTTAGGCTGACCGGTGGTGGTTAATGGGGAACCGATGTCATCGTAGTGACCGGTGATGCCGATTCTTGTGGAAAAACACTAGTTTCAAAAAGTGAAACATGACATATGAATGTGTAATGGGGAAACTATGTATGATGAAATATCAACACAGGGGAATAAAATGGTTCCGTGAGGGCCAAAAACAGAACATGAGGAGTGGTGAAGGCTATTCTAGGAAAAATAGATAGAAATCTAGAATTTAACACTGGTTATGGTCAACCAACGACGGTCAAATGAAAATCAATGACGGTCGCTAGACCGACGCCTGATTCTTGTGAAATTTAGAGAGAATAAATAAAACTAAAATTTTGAATTAAATCGGTGAAGAATCAAACTCATGAATCGAGAATGAAAATATGGGGCCCTAACACACTCGAGATAAAGCTATAATAGTCCAACTATAATGGTGGTGTGTGCGAGAAAAAATAGAAAAACGTAGAATCGTAGCCTCTCATCTCAAAAAACAAGTCAAGAAGAAAGCTAAGAAAAACATGATCCTATGATTTCTTTTTGTTTATGTTTCAGATACGGCTTATGCTATTTAGAATTGACCATGTGAATTCATAATGGAATTTTTGGTTGGGAATGCATCCTAAGAAGAAGGATATCTAAAAGGTGTGGTTTTGAGGTTATGTTATGGTGGGGGTGCTCTCGATAGGTGACTAGAAAGAGATAACTAGATGGGAGTACTTTCCAATCCTCTAATCATGTGATCATTGATAGGCATTCCTAGGTAAGATGTCGTTTAAGAAAGTCTATATATTTAGATTTTTGCAGTTTGTTAGAAGAAGAAAGAGTGATTTATACGGTTAATTGTGTCAACCATCGGTGGGCATGACTTCAAAGCATATAGGTTTCCCTCATTTTAATGTGAACTAAGAAATGCAACAAATCATAATGCAATGCAAGTATTTTAAAAACCCAAATCAAAATATTATTTTCAATGTAGTAAGTGATGAATAGGAAGAGGAATGCTCTTTCACTAATACAATGTGGAAAGAAATGAAGAATGTGTTCTTTTAAATAACCAAAAACACAATTGCTTTTAGACAACAAAAGAGAGGAAGAATGATTCTAGAAAATAAAAATTAACGTGTAAGCTTTTTGAAGGGAAACAAACACACAAATTTCACCTAGGAATGAATAAATGCAACATAAGCCCCTGATGGGTCCCATCGGTCGTGCCAAAATGTTTCACCATTTTATTTACATTTTAAATGTGACAAAACAAATAGTTTTATGGGATGAGGAGGAATACCTATAGTGATGGTTGGTTTGAGGTTGATGCGCGCGCGTTATGAATTCTCAATCTAATGCGACTATAAGAGAGCTTCCTTTTGGCTAGGAGGAACTACCTAAAATAGAAAACAAGACCACCAAAGAAGATTTAAATAATATATGAAAGTGGACTGCCTAGCATATGCTAGATCCAGGAAGTGTGATACTTCCTAGAAGGCTGTCAACCCACTATTTTTATAAAACAAATTATAAAATAACTGAAATGTGTACATAAATGAATCTAGTGCTAGTATTCTGATTTGGGTACCTCAGATCACTATCATCGTTGATCCAATTAAATACTTAAAACTATACGAGTCAAGGTCTTAGGTCACGTTGCCAGGTTTCTCGCTTAGTTTACGAGGTCATAGATAGGGTCCTAGTAGGGTTTGGTAAGGTGTTTACGTTGTTTTGGTAGGTAGGTTGGTTGTTGGTGTACATAGTTTTGGTGAGCAGTAGATGCAGACCAGGCACTGGGTATGACCGACTACAATTAGGAAAAGCGATGACGATTATGAGTAACCAACGTCGGTAGAGACAGGATGATAAAACTCAATAAGATCTGGTTGTCGGGTTTGAGATGAGATTAGGAAAAGATGACAGAGGGCATGATAAGGTATATGGGGATCTTAGGAACACTCGAGGAGATATGTAGATGTTGGTTATAGGTGGTTTTAGTGTGTGGGTGGAGGAATGGTTGAGTTTACGTAAAGAGGAATAGTGGGGAAAAGGGAATGCAAGTAGAAAATGATAACAAAGATGACAAAAATTTAAGATAGGATAAAGATGAAATAACACAGTGATAAAAGTACTTACCGATGTTGTAGGTTCAATGGATAGGTAATGGTGATATTTGATTGGTGGGATGGAGCTTGGGTGCTACTGGTGGTGCTTCCCGAAATGCTACCATGAGAGCGATACTTCTAGATCTGTCTTAATGCTGGCTATGGCTGCTTGGATGTGTGAATGAGCTATGGTTCTTGCTTGCATGCAGATCTCCTTTTTTCTCAAAATTCAAGAATGTGGCCAACCTAACAAACAAGGTTACCAAAATGGTTATATGGTAACCGACAATGGTTCCTGGTTTCTGGCATTGGTTTAGGGATGACCGGCATCGGTTAAGGTGGGATTCCCTAGGTTTTCTAAAAATGACAGATCTTCCATCATTTGGGTCAGGTCTGTCCCTTTATCCATGGATCAGAATGGACGTTATATTTTTATGAGTGGGAAGGTGGTTAGAGGAATAATAGGCATTGATTTTTAGGGTTGAACTAAGTCTTATTCATTTATGGAAACATGCTATGAATAGGTCTATGGTGAGGTGTCTAGGTGAGGTGTGCATCCATTTATTTAGAGTAACTTAAACTAAATTAATAAATTGGGTAAGGATGGGTATTAATTTAAGTGTAAATAATTAAATTAATATTAATGTTGGGTATAAGGGTCGTGGTTAGGTGAATGTGTTTAAGATGGTTATTCGAAAGAGGACCAAGGGAGTGTGACCCAATTTTTGTGTCTACAATGAGACCAATTTTAAGGAAGCAAAGTTTGATATAATATAGCGTATCGGCTAATTAGTATAACACTTACACCAAAAGGAGGTAAAATGTTGTGTCACTAGTAAAAACATTTTTAGAGTCATTGAAGAAATTCTAAGATGTACTAAAGAGGAATATCCAACCTCGTAAGAAAGGAAAAAAACAAACATATTCCAACACCAATCGATCATTATGTTAGTGAGAGTGCCACCTTAAGATGTTATTGCTTCACCCTAAGTCACACAAGGATCACAATATATGTATACCAAGCCAACCAACCAATATGCTATTGATTTTTGACAAAATGCTGATTTTAGAGTCATAGAAGAAATTATATTATGCATCGAGTGTGACAATACATGTTTGTGTGGAAATTTTACTACTTGGCATGCACTAACACCACTTATCTCCTTGTTTCGACATATCACACTAAGGTTGTAAATCTTAGTGCGATCATTCACCCGAGGGGCAAGAGATTTCGTGTTCAAGCATGCTTTTAATGTTGATAATGAAGTGTTTAACAATGAAATATAGTAGAAACATTCAAGCTAAAAATTGTATAAAGATAAAAGATGCACATGTATTCATGCACAAAATGATTCCACAATAAAATCATCCATATTGATCAACAAAATATATTTCTAACACAATAATCATCCCTCCGTGTTTTCAACTAGAGATCTCTTTTCTTGCACCATCACCATAACAACGTATCTCAATGGTGTGTATTTATAATGAACTACCAAGGGGGTATTTATACTAGTGGGGGATTTCCCTTCACTGGTTGAATAAGAACTATATTTAGCCCTTGGATTCCAAAAATAGAACCGAGCTATTCTATGGGGAGTAATTTATGCCACATGTATTCATCTTCTAGATCCTCATCCTACGTGAATTTTTTTCCGCTCCTATATGCTCACTCTTCTATCTTGAACACTTTCAAAGTCTATCTTTAGAATCTCTATTTTTAATTCAAGATTTTTTTCCTCGGACACCACCTACGTTTTCCTTCATGCAGCCTCTACATCAATGTTTTTCTATCTTTAGTCCTATTTCTAGTGAGATAACTTTCTTACTCATGCAAACTTTCTATCTATTCCCTTTTTCCAATATAGCTACATTTAAATATAACCTCTTATTTTATCTCAAAAATTTCAATTTACCCCAAATATTGCATATAAATTTTCATTCTTCTTGGAAATTATAGTGTGCTCTAAAGAATGTAAATAATAAAGAATAAAGACAATGTGGAACTTAACACATGAATGAATAGGAACAATGACAATCTAAGACTCTAGTTGTGGTATAGTAGTAACCTTCATTTGTTACTTCGTGTGGAGAAACTTTACGCATGTGTGAATAGGGAATATCGAGGCCTCTCATCATACAGGATGAGAATATGTACTCTAACTTTTTCCCACCCTCAGTAACGCCTTCTTTACCTCCTCAAACAATTCTAGTACCTCTTTCCTCAATACATTTTCATGTTCCTTCCAATTGCCTTTTTCATAAAAATAGATAAAGAATATTTATTTAATAAAGTATTAAACACAATTTTAGTGAAAAGTTCATTCCCACATACTTCCATGGGCATATTAGTCAATACCCACATGTCTAATTGTAATTTGACTAGTCATTCAACCATTTTAAAATTGAGGAAAATATATTAGAGAATTCATGACATTCAATTATACTTTCATAAAGTAGAGTCATTGGGCCCCTCAAATAAAATATTCGGGAAAAATAAATACAAAATATTGATTTAATAAAATATTAAACACAATTTTAGTGAAAATTCCATCCCAACATACTTCCCTCGGGCGTATGAGTTAAGAACCACATTTTTGTTGTAATTTGATTATCCATTCGCCCAATTCACAATTCAGAGCATTTATTAGAGAATTCATGGTTATATGTATTTTTTCTCATCCCACTTTATCGAAGGAATTAAATCCCAGCATATAGATAGCTAGTGGTCATCCCAACTACATAGAATCTTGTAGGAACCTATGTAGTTTGGAGGTTCATCTCTATAGATCCATCTCGACTATATATAGTTATAGTCATTCCTCCCTATCTATCTTATTTTTCTGTGGCAAACACAAGATAATTGGGATATAGAGGGGGAAATGTGACTCAACTATAAAGAGGGGGCCTATCTAGACTCCTAAACTCTATGGGTTTAGGGGAGGAAGTCTAGTAATTAATGTTTATTAATATTTTTAACAAATCTTGTTAGGAAATTATTAATAGTGATTAGGTAGTTTGTTATTATGTATGTTAGTAGTTATTTTTATACCCATGTTTCTATCTTGGGTTACTTGTTACTCTCACTTCCTATTATTTAAAAAGTTTTTGGCTAGCTTTGTGGCTATATAATAGCCATTGTATTGTGCTGGAAATTACTCACAAATGTTATATAATATTATTTTTGTTGTCTAATATTTCTTAACCAAACTCTTCATTTGGTATTAGCACCGGGATATTAGAGGTTTGTGATGGAAGTTTAATTTATCCATAGGGCAATGCCAAATCTATATTCTTGCCCCAAATGCATGTGTAACTTCTCAATTCAGAGTGATTTTGTATGAATAGTTTGTTGAGAGCATATTAGAATTTTAAGGTATTTGTTTTGCTTTGTGAGATACTATATTTGTGTCATGCAAATCTGATACACCTCCACACTAATCGGCTTGAGGTTGCGAGTTTGAATCCTTGCATTTGCTGAGATGGATCTTCTGAGCCTGGTTGTTATTCTTCAGGCGACACTTAGTCCCAATCCACACGAGAGAAAGGTGGAAGAGGAGAGCCTCAATCAATATCAATTCACACCTCAACATCTTGTCTAGCTTTTGTAAATAATTTATGATAAAATCTGTGATTTGGGAGTATGTCAAGTTGCAAGAATCAACTTCAATAACTTCAAAAAAATGGGCACCTCACGAACCTAAAGAACAACATGAGATATCACAATTCGTAGCTGGCCTTCCTCCTTTGCTGAAAATACATTTTCTCAATTCCATAAAACTATTAAAAATGTCGATTATCCAGAGAAATAACATTGTTTTCTTCCCTGGGTGAAACATAACCAGAAAAATGTCACGATGGATTTATCTCCACAGCTCGCCCAACGAGAAGATTGCATCAAAATCCCACACCCGGATCTATGTACAATAGAGATATTGGTGTGTTCATTTTCCCTTATTGTCATGTCATTATCATCCTCTAAGAAGAATTCATGTTTGTATATTGTTAATCCTTAAACTCAACATCTTGTTTATTTATTTTTTCCATTACAATTATAGTTTCTAACTATATTAGAAATAAAAGTTGTTATGTGTAATAATTATTGATTCATATCATTAGTATTATTTATTTTTGTATTGAAAGTACTTGCATTGTCAAATAAGTGTCATTAATTTAATGAGTTGTTTATGTTCATCATTGTTGTTTAATAAAAAAATTTATCGAGTCTCTCTATTTTCATTGAATGTTATCATTTTTTCGGTCAAATTTCAATTATATTAACTTCATCGTGTATATTTTTGAGTGTTGTAAAACTGTCCATTAGTGTCATAGTGAAGTGTTATAGTCAAAGTCCAAAGTGTCAAAATTCTATAATACTAACAAAAATTTCCTTACGGACGCATTTTTGGTGTTACCCGACATCTGGTAACCATTGATCCTTAAAAGATAAATTCACTAAGCTAGCAGCACATGATCTTTGGAATTTGGAGGCATCATAGGTTGGAGGTCAATCGGTATCCTCTCATCGATCCACCAACGGAGAGGCCACACAATAGATGTGTTGGCATATACATATATATAGTGTGAGTATATTATTTTCGTGTATGGTTTTTATTTTTCAGAGTACTTTAGTTTGATGTTTTCCTTTTTGCTTTATGTAGTGTTTCTTGGATGTTGGAAAAGAGTTGTGTTGGAGCACAGATGACCATTAATGATTCTCTAAATGATGTGATCATCTGAATGTCATACTTCATTGGAAGATGGTCCACTTGTGAATACATTCACTTAAAATGGTGAGCATGTGCAACAAGATCTAACTAGCAAGATTCCATCAGTTGTATGTATTTGATACAGTTTACATCTCAATGTTCATATGTGGAAATTTCACATTGTGTGTGGGGGAACATGACACCAATGTTCTATTTCCATTCTAAGCCTAAAATGACTAAAGTCAAGGGAAACATTTTGTGGCAATGGGAGTTTCATTTTTATTCAAGATCGAGTGGCAGCGATCAACAACAATGGCTACAACTAAGAACATTGTGATTCTTATAGGATGAAATGTGAAATTTTTCCAGTATGTGTTCTATTGTTTAGTTTGGTGAGTTGTGTTTCCTATGTTATTCCTTGCAGTGAGATATTGATGAGGGCTAAAAATAGTACTTGGCACATCATGATGTGGTTTGTGGTAAACCACTTGAAAACCACCAGTATCGGTTTGTGGTCAACCGTTGTAAAACCATCCGTTGGGTTTGTGATTTTCTTGTGAAAATCACCTAATCATGAAAGTAGGTGCAAGTACAAAGATAGGTTTTCCCCATGTTCGCACTAAGGGGGAATGTTAGGAAATTATTAATAGTGCTCACATAATTAATTATTATGTATGTTAGTGGTTAGTTGTTATACCCGTGTTTCTATACCAGGTTACTTGTTACTCTCACTTCCTATTATTTAGGAAGTTGTTTGGCTACCTTTGTGGCTATATAATAGCCATTGTATTGTGTTGGAATTTAAGACACGAATGTTACATTATATTATTTCTGTTGTGTAATTCTGAACCAAAATCTTCAAATGTCATGGGTGGCAAAAATTTGGTTGATATATTTGCACCAAATTTGTATCACTCACATCTCTAACATAAAAAAAATATAAAGTGGGATACCAAACATATTCCGACTTTTTTCATTTCTCTTAATAACGACGATGGGAAAAAATAAAGTGAAAATGGAGAGGAGAAGAGAACCATAGTGGAAGAAAAACAAATGATAGCGAAGAAGGAAGAGAGGATATAAGAGAAAAATAGAAGAAAAAGGAGGAAAAAGGAACAAGGACAACCTAGACAAAAAGGGGCACCAATAGAAATATGGAGAAAAACTAAAGCCTACAAAGGAAATTAAACCCTCCAATAGAAGAAGAAGAGTATGTGACAAATCCCAAATTACACGTATGTAGATTTACATTTAAATTTAATAGATAATGTAAACCCTAGTGTAAATTGTGTAAACCCTAAGGTAAAGTGTGTAAAGTATAGATAATATAATGTAAACCCTAATGTGTATTGTGTAAACCCTAGGTAAAATTTTGTAAATTGTAAGCAATAATATAATATTCGATCAACAATAAATATAAATCTAAAAGGAAAAATATTATAATTGATTTCTTTATTTGATTGGGAAAGTATGGAGAATGTACTAAGCAATATAATCATTAAAAAAAACTAGATAAATTTCATACTACTCAAAAAATTTTGGTCTATGTTTCTCCTTTCAACCTCTAACTTATAGTATGTCAATGGAGATAGGCCTATATATGTAAAAAAAATAAGTTTTCTCTTACTTCACTTCAACATGATTTAGTGCCACATTTTCGTCTAGGAGCTTTGTCTTTGTATTTCAAAAATATTGTAGTGTGTATTTCATTCAATGTGTCATACAACTCTTCTTCCTAAAATGTTTCACATTCATTTCTTCAACTTTTCCTCATGAACAACATCTCATGGATTTATCTAAAGCCCAATAATTATCTTGTGAGGTTTCATCTCTCCTTCATCGAGGGTCACCTCTCCCCGAATGACATCATGTTGTATGATGAATTGTTTTATATTCCAACGGAAGTGACACCACCATTGTGTTCAACTTCAACCTATGGGTTGTCTTTATTCTATGTGTAGAACACGACATATTCTTTATTTTCTCTCTCTAATTTTTCTTTCATTGTTTTTGTCAATAATTCATTCATGTCTAGCTATGCAAAATAAGTGTTTTTTCTCAATAAATTATAAAGATGTCAAATTTTGTGTCTCCTCGCAATGAAGTCCCCAAAGTTATTCATGTTATACCATGTTTCCCATTTTGAAGAACTTTCTATTTTCACTATGTTTCCAATTTATTATTTCTTTAATTTAATATTTTTATTAAACCGTATAATTTTGGTTTTGATATTAGAGAGGAAATCAACCTATTAAGAAAGACATTTGATGCCTTTACCTATGGTAGCTCTAGAGATCGAGGTCTGGAAAAATATGACATAGATGAAGATTTTGACAAAACCCATGTGCCACCTCAACATTCATCGAACCTCTATGCACCCACCATAGAGGTATAAGTTTAGAGTATATTTTGTAATTTAATAAATATTTTCATTTTAAAATTATAATTATTCATCTATATAATGACAAGTATACTAATTATAGAGACCTATAGGATTTGTTTTTAAGAATCCACATTTCGTATGAGTGCACATCCCTTAACCTCTATGGAATCTACACGAAGGTATACATTTATAATTGATTTTAAATTATAATATTATTTAATTTCATTGTACAATTATAATAACATTTTTTATCACATGTCTACTTCCCATATAGAGATGGGAGGATGGCGATGGTGAAATGAGCACATTTCCATTGTCTACTTTTAGGTGCCCCTATATGAAGGTATAAATTTATAGTTTATTTGTTAATATAAAAATATAAGTTTCTTGAGGAATTTCAAATGTAATTATTTTTCCCATTGTTTGGGAATTATTCCATTTCCATATTGAACCACACTACTCGTGTCATTTTTGCATTTATAAAACTATTCATTTTTGTTATTTACATTTGTGAAATCAAACTTGATTTTATCAAGTTTTGCATCACTTTATGTGTCTTTCTATATGCTAGTAGGGTCCTAATTTAAATTTAATAATTTTATAAATACATTTATTACATTTAGGAAAAGAATTATCACAAGTAAGTGATACTAAATTCTAATAACATATAATCTATTCTAATTTTCAATCATATTTGTTGTAAAAGAATAATTCACATACTTAGAGAGCATATAGCATTCACTCGCGTGTTGCATCCATTGATAAGGGATAAGGGTTAATACATTCACATATATTGTGTTGGTCATTAAATTTCATTGAGTTTTAATATCAAGTTTTTTTTAAAATAAGTGATTGAGAGAGCCCCAGATCTAAACATCATTTTTAAATTGTTTTATGAGTATTATGTCAAGTTAGGGCTTCAAGCAAGGAGAATAATTTCCTAGTGGCTTGAATTGTGGAAAAGTGAGCGAGGCTTACAAATTGCACAAAAGAAAGTGATTAGACTCATCTATACATTTCAATGATCACATATAGTTTCCTTCTTGTATTATATCATAGCGATGTTGAGCTACCTTAGTAGAGTACAATTTTGGCTCTGCAAGAAAAGCTCTCAATCTTTTCCCATACTTATGTTTTTAGTTTTAATTCATGAATTTATATTCTATTATGTGTTTATTATGAAGAATTATTATTTTCATTGTCACATATACTTCTACAATCCTAATCTAATCAGTTTTTCTAGATGTGCACAAGAAGCTATTTTCTCTAACTATTGTATATATACTTCACTTCTACTTCAACGTCTCATAATTTAATCAACTATTATGGATGAACACGTAGAAGCTCTTTTCTCCAATTAAATCCTATGACCATGGGGGTTCATTAATTAGGCAATATCCTAGCACATTCATTCGTATTGAGGTAATAAAAATTGATAAAATGAAAGTCAATATACTAGTACACATTATGGGTTAAAAGGTGTTGATTTACTAATATTTTGAATTAGGTATTGGGGTAGGTTAGAGAGGTCAACCAAAAGAAAGGTAGGATTAATTTTAATATAAAACTAAAACATTTGAATCCTACATTTTAAAACTAAAGAGCTTAAAATTGCAAAAGATGTGTGGTCATGAAGTTAAACTATGATATCTCTTTAAATAAGGAAATATAAATTAGGAGATCTCTTTTTGAATAAGGAAATCTCAATTTCAAGATTCTTAATCAAGAAATAATAAGATCTATTAGAAAATTAGTATTGAGTATGATTTTCAACACAAATGATATTATTTCACCATCTTAAGAACTATTGACAAATGATTAAAGCTTAACATTAGGGTAATTTGTAATCTTTCTAAAGAAAGGTGTATAAGAAAATAATAATTAAGTGGACAACATGATATATTTTCTATTTAATATATTAGGGTAGAAATTAAAAAGGGGGTAAATAAAATTGTAATGGAAAAATCGATAATCAAGTTACATGGAAAAAATAGGTGATATTTTCATTCTAATAATATAATGGGAAGGTATTATCAATTCAATAATTGAAACTTGAGACTAACATTAATATTTTCTTTAACGTGTTATACCATAATTTTATTCAATGAATCCATCGTGCCCATGAGCATGTTCTCAAATTAAATCTATCATTCTAGATAAGTATGTTGTCCAATTAAATCTCTCAACTATTTTAGATGAACATATTGTCCAATTAAATATGGTGTTTTTAAAAAAATGTTGACCAACTCCTATTCTTTAATTGTATTGCTATGAGCTTCTTTACATATTTCAACATTCATCAATATGTTATCCAAGATTTGAGGTGACCAGATAATTATTCTATAAATATGCGAAGACCATTTTATTTTCATGTTGGATTAGAATATTCTCGAATTAAATTGTGTCTTATTTGTCTTTTTTATTTTAATTGAACCCCCTCCCACTTGTGGTATAATTTGATGAAAAAACATTGCTTTTGTAATCGGGAAAATTCAAACACATTCTATTCAGGGAAACATATTTGTGTCTTTTGAAACGTTTTAATTGAAAAACACACCTACAGTCAATTCAATTCTATTAAAACATTTGTGTTTTTCAGTTTCTACCTATAGAAAAAATGTCTATCTGGAGCATTGTTCAAATGCATTTTTGTTAATATAAAGCGGTCCTTGAAAGGCATCTTAAATAATTTTTGCCTTCTGTACTCTTGCTTTTTTTTTTTTATACAGAAGTACAGACTGCAGAATATGGAGAAAATTCTTGGTATGAATTCTGGCCAAGGCGAGTACAGCTATGCTCAGAATTCCTCTCTTTGGCAGGTTTAACTGTTATTTCTTACCATCTTTTTCTTTCTTTGTTTAACAGACATTTTATTTTATAATTTCATCTATTTTGATACTTTTTCTGATTTGCAGAAGAACATATTATTGAGCGTAAAACCAATATTGGAAAAAAGCATTAAATTATGGAAGAACACATTCGAGTGCAAGACATTATGCATTGCTGATTTGGGATGTTCATCCGGATCAAATACACTTTTCATCACTGAAATAATTACAGAAGCGATCCGTGAGAAATATGATCAAGAGGGAATGGAAGTTCCCGACTTTCAGGTTTATTACAATGATCTTCCATCCAACGATTTCAATTCCTTTTCGCTCTTATCGAAGCCATTCCTCAGGCTCCTGAAAGGTCAAGGAATTTTGTGGCGGCGGTGTCTGGTTCCTTTTATAGTAGCCTCTTTCCGCCAAATACTCTTCATTTTATCGTTTCCTCCTCCAGTCTCCACTGGCTTTCTCAGGTAAATTTGTGAAAAGTTTATACAGTTGGTATGTTAGCAGTCATCAAGCAACTTACCTTGCAGCGTTGCAAGCAATTTTTTTAAATTGCGGAAAAAAATTGTTATCAGTTTAGGAGTTCCACTTTGACTGCTTCAATACATCCCCTTCAGCGTTTTCATGGCACATTGGACATGCGATTGCTCGTTTCGTTTAGGCCTTATATTTTTACCATTTTTTTGTTAATATGTATTAACTCCTAATCAGTCAGCAGGAATGTGCTATTTTATCTTGTAACAAAGTAACTATTTAAATCATTATACATACAAAGTACAATTTTAGTAGCATGTATATACTCAATCAATATATATCATGTGATCAGGTACCCCAGAGGTAGGAGATAAGAATAGCAAATGCTGGAACAGAGGCAGAATATGGATATCAGAAGAGGGACCAGCTGAATTTGTAGAAGCTTACTTTGCACAATTTCAAAGAGACTTCAATGCATTTCTGAAAGCTCGGGCGAAAGAGGTGGTGGTCGGGGGTCGGATGTTTTGGAGCTTAATGTTCGTACAAGTGCGGAAAAAGGAGGAAGGAAAACTTATTTTTGGGAATGCTGGGATGTGCCATCAATGAGTTGGTCTCTCAGGTATTCTTCATTTCATATTATATATACAAGTCTATGATTTTATTAGGGAAAATGTTAAACTAAACAGGTTGAACACTAGTGACTTAGAATTGATTGACATTTTGGTGTTTTTGATTGTTAAAATCCCTGGGTTTAACTCCTTTCAGCTCAAATGGAGTTAAACACATGGGTTATTTAATATATTTTTGTGTTTTTGAGTGTTTTTGTCCAGGTTTGTTCAAGGAGATGAAGTCTGTTAATTCACACTTTTTTTTTTTTTTTTTTGGTGATTTTGAGTGTTAAAATCCCTGCATTTAGGTAACTTCATTCAGTTCGTATAGAATTGATAGTTATTTAAGCATGGGTTATTTATCACTTTTGGTGTTTTTGAGTGTTTTAAGTTCAGGTATGTTCAAGAAGACGAAGTCTGTTGTTACCACATACATCATTCTGATATTTTAATATAATATCTTACAGGGTGTAATAGAAGAGGAAAAGCTGGATTCTTTCAACCTTCCAATATATTACCCACTGCAGAGGAAATGACTGGTGAAGTGTTGAAACAAGGATCCTTCACTGTTGTGGGGCTTGAGATTGTTCACGGAGTGCTCTCCAACATGAATGCTTATTATAATGATAATGGCAAGGAAGCATTTGTAGGATTTCTCTCCAAACAAGTAAGAGCTATATTTCAGGGTCTCATCTCGTATCATTTTGGAGAAGAGATAACAAATTCTTTATTCCACACATATGCAAAGCTGCTTCAAAGCAAAATGGATCAACTCATGGAATATTCAGAGCAGTCAGAATGCGTAATGGCTTTGACACTAGAACGAGGAACAACTTAAAAACTCTGTGCATATTAGCAGAGGTTACAAGTTCAAATCTTTTTGAGTCCCTAAAATGGAGTTGTATTTCAGCTTGAATAACTAATCAGCTACATTTGGTTGAAATAAAATTAATTGAATGAGTGTTGTTTTATGAAAAGTATCAAAATACTCCATAACATTTTTTTTTAAAACTATAGATTGTATGATTATGATCCCCAAACTGCATGCATTTTATATGTAAGGCCCGATAAAGGTTTTTGAGCGTTTTAAGCACTACTTGGAGTTATTGCCTTTCTATCTCTATTTTTTTTTAAAAAAATGCATTGGAATATTTAACAACACAAAATTAAGGTTAAAAAGACTTATTACACTTTTCCAAAAATAAAGTTGTCCATGAACCACAAAATTAAGGTTAAAAAGACTTATTACACTTTTCCAAAAACAAAGTTGTCCATGAACTCATAAATAATTACTTTTGTATTGATGTCATGTTCAATTGTCAAAATGGAAAGACTATTTAATCTAGTTTCTCTCATTGTTGACATTAAATTACTTTTTACTCCTATTAAAATGGAAAATTATATCTCGCAATTATAGTTTTCAAAAGGAATGTAAAGAAACATTCATACCATAACATCTAGATTCGGGAACATAATATCTAAGACAAATTTTCTTAAATATTTGACAACTAAGCTTGTAAAGTGTTCACATTTTGCTAATGCTTAGAAATGAATATGAAAAATCAATACGCCAAATATTTAATATTTTTGTTTTAAGTATATGTTTTAAAATATTATTTTCGTCCTCAACATTGTGTATAATTTTTTTCCAAAATTGTAAACGACTTAATTATTTAATTCCATCCACTTTAACTAATTAACTATGATGTGTGTGTGTGTGTGTGTGTGTGTGTGTGTGTGTGTGTGTGTGTGTGTGTGTGTGTGTGTGTGTGTGTGTGTGTGTGTGTGTGTGTGTGTGATACACTATCCTCCTATACTCGTCGATATTGTATTCAAATACTCATATGATATACTTGTAGATACTATACTTGTACTTGAATAGTGAAATATTATTAGAAATTATTTTTGCACCATGTAGCAAAATGACCAAATAAATAGAAAATGAATACCTTTTTATTTAATAGATGTATGATTTCTTACAAGAGGGAACACTTGAAATTTAGACCAACATTAGTTAATAAAAACAAATGTATGAGAGCTAGAATAAATTTTGTTGGTCAAGATTTGGTGGTAGAATGTGGAGGAATATCCTTCATTCATATAATACAAATTTGTGAAATGGTGAGGATATTAGAAGGAACAAGAATTGTGAAAATCATTGTAAATAGAACATCGTTCGACCCATACCCCTTATTCGACAATGTCAATATAGAGCAAAAACTCGAGACTATATAGTTATTTAAAATTAAAGATTGTGGTTAAGGATTTTGAAACTAGGTTAGGTTCTAAAAAGAAATTATCTTAATCATGTCATTGAACAAAAAATAATAAGCTGTAGTAATAATTTATGGAGTTGGCAATAGTGGCCTATAAAAATATAGAAAAAGAGTTCCCTTATATTATAGCACCCTAGGAAACTACCTAGGTTGTCTAGAGCGTAATCCTTGCTTGTAAATTATATTGGTCACGTATTTTGTGACTATTTGCAAACAAATATTTATATCCATCATGTCCCTTCACCTATAATTAAAAGAGTATTACACTAGCAATTGCACATGAGTTGTAAAATGAAAAAATATGTCTCACTAATCTTCTAAGGACTACTAAAAAAGTTCTAAACAATACTAAAAATTGAAAATCTTTAATTTAGCTCCTAACTATAAAATTTTGGAAGTGTTCATAATTTAAACAATTATGGTCCAAAATAATAATAAATAACATAAATTTTCTAGATCTTGTATTTTAAGATTTTACCACTTGAAAATATGAAATTTTATATGATTAGATATAAATGGAGAAATACATAAAATATTTATGATTTTTCTTGTATTTGGTAACTATGAATAGAACCATGTAAAGTAAATGTTATGAAGCATCTAAGTAATGCCTAAAGCAAACCACATCTTCTTCATCGGTTCAATCTGTTGACCTAAAAACCCCAACAAGATTGTAGGACTTAGGAAGTAATTGATCACTTATAAGGATGTACGTAGAAAATACACCACGTCTAATCTATGAATAAAAATTTAAATAAAGACACATAAATGATTTTACTGAAAACTCCAATCTTTATTTATTCATCAATAATGATTACATAAATTTTCAAGTACATGCATATTCTTCGCTTTCTTACTCTCATACAAATCTCAAAACAAAATTCACATGTCTTTCGTGATGCCCTCTTTACATAATACATTGATCACAATAAATAGACAAAATACAATCTATTTAAAAGGTCACTTCCTTCGACTCGTGCCTCGTAGGATTAGGAAGTAATCAATCATAGTTAAGGATGTACGTGGAAATACACCACATCTAATCTATGAATAGAAATGTAAACAAAGACACACAAAAATTTTTACTCCAAACTCCAATATTTATTTATTCATCAATAATGATTACATCAAATTTTAGTACATGCATATTCTTCTCTTTCTTACTCTCATACAAAATCTCAAAACGACATTCACATATGTGTTTCGTGATCCCCCTTTTACATAATACATTGATTACAATAAATATGAAAAATACATTCTATTTTAAAGGTCAAATCCTTTGACTCATGCATCCGTTGGCTTATAATACAATTTGGCATGATTTATCTTCATTACGTTGGCTTTAAGTCGGCTTCCGTATCTTCTTCCAAAGTCTTTCCCTGGCTCTACTTAGTCTTACGTCACTTTCTCTATGTATTGCGGCATTATAATCTTTGGTGGCTTCCTTCCTTTATGTGTGGCTTTACTTCATTCCATGGCCTTTTTTCTCCATCGTGGTTGTCTTTACCTTTTCACAGGCTATCTTCTTAACCTTTTGGTTTATACCTAAACTCCTACCAACATTATTCCCCCTCTTAAACTTTGTCTCATCCTCGAGACAACAACTGATGATTAGTTTTACTCAATTTTATTTTCTAAAATTTGGATCAATGGGCATCAACCACCAGGACTTAGATG
The DNA here is from genome assembly GCA_018340775.1 of Taxus wallichiana var. yunnanensis. NCBI lineage: Eukaryota > Viridiplantae > Streptophyta > Pinopsida > Cupressales > Taxaceae > Taxus > Taxus wallichiana. Next base: position 694,269,592 of record CM031238.1, read on the forward strand.
TCTAGCATATGGAAGGGCTCCCTCACTCAACTGCCCCGAATAGATTTATTAGACGCTAAGGTATAGAAACATCAACCTCCCCAGGAACTTATACATCTGGCGTAAGGAGGAGTTCCTTCACTTGACTTTCCTGACTGGGTTTATGGGACGCCTCGACCTTTAATATTCTACGGTGTACTTTGCGGCATGTACTTTGTAATTTGGGGAATGATATTATTTTCATAGTGAAGCCATAAATTCAAATGAGAATGCACTTGATTAATCCATTCCTACAGTTGTGTATTCTCTTGAATCAGTGACACCAATTCTTATTGAGTGGGATGTTTTTGTATTTCGTTCCATCAATCTTGTGCAAGTGTAGTTTCTTATTGCATCCACGTAAAATATTTATCCAATGTAGTGCTACATTCCTATATGTCGTAGGTCTTGTCTTTCCGCCCCACTTATGGTTTTGATATTTCTACGTAAGTTCTACTAATTTCCTCCTTTGTGCACCATCCTTTTCTTGTAGAATGTCATATTTTGTAGACATCTTATGTATGTCTTGTTCATTTTTTTCCATTTGTCCTTGTCTTCTTTGGTCATACTTGGCCATCCAATGGTATAGGTGTAGTATGATGGCAGAGACTGAAATAGATATTATTCAATGTGTGGATCTTACAATCAAAAGAGCAGATCCTTATAAAGGCTACGGGACGAGAGAAGAGGAAGGAGGATTGTTGTAACTATCTGTAATTGTCCTGTATTAAACTAATGCACAATGTATTAAACTAATGCACTAACATTCCCCCTTAATACATTGCTCTTACAAATGTACCCCCTAAACAAATCAAACTTCACTTTGCCGAGAGGCTTGGTGAGAATATCTGCAACCTGAAAATCAGTAGGGTAGTATTGGAGCTGAATTTGGTGGTACACGACCTATTCACAAATGTAGTGACATTCGACCTCAATATGATTTGTTCGTTCATGAAAAATAGGATTCTTCACAAGCTTCAAAACACCTTGATTGTCAGTGAATGATGGGAGGTTTCTCTTCAGGAATCCCTATATCTGCAAGAATGCGATGTAACCAAATCGCTTCGCACATAGCTCCTCATGTGGCATGTATTCAGCCTCAGTGGATGAGAGAGAAACAACAGTTTGCTTCTTGCTAATCCACGAGATAGGTCCAGATCCGAGATGAAAAACATATCCTGAAGTGGATTTCCTGTCATCAACGGATCCTGCATAGTCGAGTCTGTATATCCCTGTAAGAAGAACTGAGTGTTCTTCTGATACTCCAGACCAAAGTCAACTATACCTCGGACATATCTCAACACATGCTTTGCTACTATCCAATGACATTTCTTTGGCTCCTGCATAAATCTGGTGAGATAGCTCACTGCAAAGAAAAGATCTGGCCTGGTATAAGTCAAGTAAATGAGACTCCCCAACAAGCTACATGTAGTGAGTGCCATCTACTGCATGGTGAATCCTAGAATCTAGATAATTGCAAACCTTTTTCCATAGGTGTGGACATTGGTTTACAATCTGACATTCCATACTTCTCCAGGAGAGTCTTGGCATATTTCATCTGGGAGATGAAGATATGATTCTTCTTCTACCATATCTCTAAGCCAAGACAATAGTGAAGTAGCCCCAAATTAGTCATGTTGAAGGATTTCTTCAGATCATTCTTTACATCATCCACAAGATTGTCAGAACTTCTTGTGATCATAAGATCATCTACGTACAAAACTAGAATAACAATCTCTGTTCCTACCTTCTTGATATACAAATTTGTATATGAGGGGCTACGAGTGAATCCATGTTGTAATAGGTGATCATCAATTTTTATATACCATGCCCTAGGTGCTTGTTTGAGTCCATAAAGTGACTTTATCAGATGACATACCTTGTGTGGTTGATGCTCATCTACAAACCCTTCAGTTGGGCCATGTATACTTCTTCTTTGAGATCACCATTCAGAAAAGCACTCTTGACATCCATCTATTGAAGTTTCCATCCATTTTGTGTTGCTAGTGCACATAGAAAACTCTGATGGTTTTGATCTTCGCAGTGGGTGCAAAGGTCTCATCATAGTCAATTCCTTCTTGTTGAGCATAACCCTTTGCAACAAGTCATGCTTTGTGTTTGTCGATTGAACCATCTGCCTTATATTTTGTTTTGAAAATCCATTTGTACAGCCAATGGATTTCTTACTGGAGGTAGATCGACAAGTTCCCACGTTTGATTTAAGTAGGGAATCATATTTAGCATTCATAGCCTGTTTCCACTATGGTTGGTCTAATGCCTCACGAACAGTGTCAGGTTCGGTGCTATCAACAACTGAACTCATGAGTGTAAAATTTACCTCATGTCTGGCTTGACTTTTTATTCGACTCCCATAGAAGTTCCACGGAAGTGATTTGGTGTGCATCCCTAATAGTATTCTGGACCCATTTCAGACATTGGTGTTGCTGCTGTTGATGTGAAGATGTGTTGTCCAGTGTGCCTAGATCAACGAACAAGTCTCCACTTAGCTCTTCTTCTCTCTAAGAAGAATCATCTTGCCCATCATCTAGATGTGTGAGCAATCTATGTGATGAGGTCGGTACTGGATCTCCATTGTGTGGTAGGGAGTCAAAGGATGACTCATCACACACCACATCTCGACTCTCATAGATTTTCTTCATCTCAGGATCCATGAGACGATATGCCTTTGAGGTAGTACTATACCCCAAGAAAAGACATGGCAGTGTCTTTAGATCGATCTTCTTCCTTTTCTTATCTGGAACATGCATATATGCAGTACAACCAAAAACTCTCAAATGATAGATAGAAGGTTTATGACCAGTCCATACCTCTTCCGGTGTCTTTTTGCAAGATCTTAGTGGGTGCCGGTTGAGTAGATACACTACTTTTTGGATTGCTTCTACCCAAAACTGATCCTCCAACTTGGCGGTGGAGAGCATACAACGAGCCATCTCCATGACATTCTTGTTGTGTCACTCGGAAATCCCATTCTATTGGGGAGTGTAGGGTGTAGTCAGATGTTGTTGAATGCCATGCTACTTCAGGTATGCTAAGAACTTCTTTGATACAAATTCCCCCTCAACTGAGTGGAGGAGAAGGAGAGGCTTCCCACTGCTGGTGGCTTGCTGGTAAAAGGTTTGGAAATTGGCAAATGCCTCACTCTTCTTCCGAGAAAATATACCCACATTTTCCATGAGTAATCATCAATGATGAGCTGGAAGTATTCAAAACCTTGGAAGCTAGCTGGTAGGGGTCCGCACATAGATCGGTGTGTACAACCTGAAGATGCTCCGTAGAATGATAAGAGCTCTGTTTGAATGGACCTCTGTGTTGTTTTCCCGTAAGACATCCGAGAAAATAGGTAAGGAATGGGAGAGTGGAGGAAGCCCTCTTACCATTTCCTTGGCACTGAGCTGATGCAGAGCCCTAGCGAGAAAGATGACCATATCGAAAGTTTCATAGTGCAGTGGACTCGCCGTTGAAGCAGAGAGCAATGTTAGATGAAGTGACCACATCTAGTGCAAATAGATGGCCCTTCATAAATGCTTGAGCAATAACTGAGTCTCCCTAGGAAATGATGCAGGACTTGACCCCTTTCTCAACAAAGAATTCAACCTGCATTCGATGATTAAGAAGTTGACTCACAGACAAGAGATTTGAGGTCAAACCTAGAACATATAGCACCTTCATGAGTGTACATCTTCATGTCCCAAGAGGAATGATGACATCACCAATCCCGCCGTAATATACTCCTGATTATCTACGATGGTGATCGATCTCTAGTGGGCGGTCACTTAGGGTATGGAACAACTTCTTATTGTCAATCATGTGTTTGTTGGTGCCCGAATCAATCAACCAGACACTTTTTGATGGCTGCTGAAGTCTGTGAGACTAGGACAATGTCCGAATGAGTTGTTCTGGAACCTCTTCATCGGAGGAGGCATCCTGTTGAGCAGCAATATGACCCTTTTTCCTCTGATTACAAGCATGCCATTAGGATTTCTTGGAATATCCTTGGCTAGAAGTGCTCTCTTCACCAAAGTTTCCATACTTGCGACCATTGTAATAATAGTTCGCAGTCGTGTGCGTATCCGTGGAGAAAATGTGGCACCATCAATCCACCTTGTTGTTGTTCTACCCTTACAGGGTGGCGCATTGTTATAACCTTTGAGAAGGTTTGTTGTTGTGGATGATGCTTCTGATTCTGGGGGTCTGACTACCATTTCTTAGGCTTGTTGCTATGATTTTGCCTCGTGATGAGAGCCTTGTCTTCGAAGGCTTCTTGAACATTCTGAATGGCTTCTTCCTGCTAGAGATAATTCACTAGTTTGATAAAACTCACCTCCTTTTGAGTAATGGTCAACATGGTGATCAGTGTCCAAAACCGGAAGGAAGAGCTCGCAAGGTGAGTGGGACTAGAAACTTGTCATCCACCGGTTCACCAAGAGTAGAAAGTTCTGCACGTAACTCGACCACACGCCGCAAGAAGGCTTCGATTGATTCGCCATCATGCATACTCATTATGTGAAGCTTTTCTGAAGATGTAGCATCATCGTCAGATTCTTGGCTTCATAGATGGTACACAATGCAGCCCATGCTGTAGAGGAAGTGGTTGCTTCCGAATGTGAGGTTGAACCTCATTAGAAAGGCTCAGAGTGATAAGCATTAGTGCTTTTACATCGGCCTTTTCATACTTAGCCAATAGATCAGCATCTATGGGAGGGGCGTCCATGCCAAAAATGATCCCCAAAGATCTTCAAACTAAATAATCATCTGCATCTTGGTTTTCCATGTGGTGAAATTTTGCCCTTTTAGCAACTGGGCATCGACAACAAAATGCGAGGTGCAGACATTTCAAAAACTCAAAATTGTATTTTATTTATTTATTTTTCAAAAATGGTTACAATGCTTACTGAAGGAACCTATCTTGAAGATGGGCTCTATAGGCTCATGCAGTGAGACGCGGATGCTCCTGTGGGCATTCTACTTGCATTCATCATCTGCATCATAGCCACATTCAAGTTCTGCACGAATCTGTCATGCTTGACATCGAACATCGAACCAAAAATACTCCAATTGTCCTCAACGCACAATCTCATCAAAGAGAAGATTCCCAGTGTTGTGGAGCTCATTGACCAAAGCAAAGAATAGTCTAGCGGTGTCTTCATTGTCACTCAATGCCCAAACATTTGGTGCATTGCTCGTGGTGCTTTCTGCATCTAAAATTTGTGACATACAGGGGATGGCCTCATTTCGAGATCGCATGTGTACCTCAAGGAGAATGGTGGCACAAGTGGGGATGCTTTGGAAACCACGGTTGGAGGTCCACGTAGGTTTTGACGTCTCCACAAGACTCCACGTAGGTCTCCCCCTTTCGCTATCCATGCACAACACAGGTACTTCTATGGGATTTTTTTCAAATTCCTAGGATTTTAAACAACTCCAACTTCCACTCTGCAAATTTCCTCTTCGTCGCGTTAGGTCCAATGATAGCAGATAAAAAAATAGCGGTTCTAATTAAAGGAAAGTGGGAAAGTCAACAGGCTCAAGCAGGACATTTGGAAGGAATCTCCATGTACGGCTCACCTCCTCCAGCGTAGGCAAATCCAACTTCCATGCTACAAATTGGCTCTGATACTAATGATGGCAGAGACTGAAATAGATTTTATTCAATGTGTGTCTCTTACAATCAAAAGAGCAGAGCCTTATAAAGGCTACGGGAGGAGAGAAGAGGAAGGAGGACTGTTGTAACTGTATGTAACTGTCCTGTATTAAAATAATGCACAATGTATTAAACTAATGCACTAACATAGTACACCCCAACTCTATTCGATTTTGTCTCTAGATTCTTCACCTTTGCGGTTTGAAATTCACTTCTTTTTTATGATTCTCTACTATATGAAGTTTCTTGGCATCTTCCTTATATTTTTTATTGCACTTTTTTTTTTTTTTTTGCCTCCAAGTTTATGCGGTGTTCTGTAAGGATTTCCCCTACCGCATATTTATTATATGTTTCAACAGTCAATGTAGTATCAATCTTGATCTATGGCTTATCCATTTAAATGTTGATGAGCATCTTTTGTATTTCCTCCTCTAACTCTACAAATCTTTGCATCCAGTCTGAGTGGCACGCTTGCCTTTATAACACTTGATTGAAGCAACTAGATGTTTATAAAGTAGTTAGTTTGTCTAAGTGGACTTTAAATCCCTCCATAGTTTGCTCAACATTTCCTTGTTGGAGTTAGAAAGATTGTTCTTGTTTCCTCTTCTATAGAGCATTTTGTATTCTAGATAGTAAGTCTCGAGGTGCTCGTGTAGTGAATAGGCTAGAAGATGATAAATGTAGTGCTTGTTTATCATGTTATGCCTTCTCTATTCTTCCTTCTCTTTTTCTTCTTTCTTTTTCTGTTCTTTCTCTATTTTCTCTATCTTTTCTTCCTCTTATTTCTACTTCCTTCTTCTTCTCTTCTTCGCTTGATTCTTCTTTTCTTCTTCCTTTCGCTTCTTCTTTCTTATTATTTTCTTCTTCGCTTTATTTTTTCTTTTCGATTTATTCTTTCTTTTTCTTTTATTTTCTACATATTTTGCATGTTTTTTCTTAGCTTCTAACTCATTTTCATTTTTTCTCTTTTTTACTTTTCTCTCCTTCGCCACTTTCTGCATTTTTCGTCTTCATCCTTCCGTTTCTTATCCATTTCTTATTTTTCTTTCTCTTTTTTTTACGCTTCTATTTCCGGTCGTTTGATTTGTTTTCCTTTTTCGATCTTTTATCTTCTTATTTTGTTTCACCAACAAACCAATTGGCTTGTCCACTTCCATTAGCACTATAACATGCTCTTAGTGCAAAGTTTATTTTACTTGAGAGTGGTTTATTCTTGTTGAAGCATGCCAAGTGGTGTGTTTTCTCTACTCTATTTGGTCTTGTATTTCTTACGCTAGTAATGGTATAAGCAAGTGACTTATATCTTCAAGTATAAATGCATGCTTATCTAGATAGTACACTATGGTTTTGTTATAGCCATTTGTTCTCCACCTGTAATTGCAATATATTCTTGGGAAATTTGTGAGAATCCACCAATATTTAAACATGTTTAATAATAGTTCTAGGCTTGTTGACTAAGTCATGTTTCTTCTACCGGTTTCGATTCTTCTAAAATTGATGGTGTTGATGGGTCCTACAGATGTGGTGGTAATGGAGTGTATGATTGTTCTTCTTTTGATTCGAAATGTCTTATATTTCTTTAGAATTTATTTCATCTTTTCCATTGTTATGTGGCTTCCTTTAGTTTGGCCTTCTCAGGCTAAAGATTTTTTTCCTTTTGTAATGGGATTTTAGATGCTAGGAGTTGTCTTTCATTTGTATTTTTAGGAAGAGCTTTTCTTGATTATTCCTTGTCCGATTGTGTGGAGAATTTTTGTCTATAATTTTCAATTGTTTCTTCAATTACCTCATAAAAATTTGTCAATTTGGCTTTGGTAGAATCGACAGGAAGAATTAGAATTGCTTCTATAGATGTAGCAACTAGTTCATCTGACACCTCATAAGGTAATGAAGGCATGTTTTGGGTGCGTGGGATTGTAGGAAAAATAAATTTGTAATCTATGTCTATATAAAATAAACCTCCTTTTCATAATGTGGCAAATTTTTCAGTTCCTTTTGTTCCAATGTTTTCATTCCTTATTTTTAATGGTGATAATATTATTTTTCTCCTTCATCTTTGTTTTCTACCATTGATCTATCATCTTCTATGAATTTATATCTTAATTTTTCTACTTTCTCTTCCTTGTCTTGTTTCTCCACAATGTAGCATCTTGTCAACATTTTTATCTCTATTAGGCTTTCTTGTGGTTTTATTATCTTCCATTACGGCTTCTTTGTGTCTTGAGTATTGTTCTACCGCTTATTCTAGAGGTTAGAAACAAGAATGTTCTAATCTTTCAGTAGCGCCCTCGAAATGTTCAAATCCACATCCCAAAAGGAAAAAGTATGGCATAAGTCCTTCACAATATGATCCCAATATTTTGTTCCCACCTAACCTCTTGGTGTGTATACCATGACCTTGGTATGGGCCCGAGGGTCCATACAAATAATTAAGTCCAGAATAGAGGATAAGTCTCTTTGCATATCTTCTAATGATTCTCACATGCTTGAACATGTTTCCATGGATTTGTTTCTCCAAAGTATAGTCAAGGATTATGACATAATATCCTTCACTTTCCATGAATCATGCTTTGAGTAGGATAGTTACTTGATTTCCATCAAGATATACTTACTTTATGCACTTCCCACCAACTCGTGGCATTTATGGTCAAGGTATCATCCAGTTCTTCTATCCTTACTTGATAATTTGGAAATATTCTCCCCATAATATTTATGTATCCGTATATATCTCCAAAGCCCGAATACTTTGATAGCGTCGATGAGATGTTCCTCTATTTAATATGTATAATATTTTTATTGGAAGATCCTTTATCTTTTCTTATTCTTTGGAAAAACACTCTTGGGTAAGAATAAGAATGTCATTTCTTCTTCTTTGAGTTGAATAATATTCTTCTTCTTCGTCAAGCGTTATCTCTAGCAGGTGCAAAAATGTCACTCATGAGTATCGTGATTATATTCCAATGTGATGACCCATGGCGGTATTATCCTTATGAATATAAGTTATGCATTCTTTTTCTAGGAACATGAATCCATGCTTCCTTTGCATTACTGAATCTTCTACGGTGTTATCTAATTTGATTGAAATCTCGCCATCTAATTTTGGTTCAAATTCCTTGTCAATACTAGAAAATTTCTTTAGTGCATATACTCCTTGTATCTCATCAAATTCATCCTCCTTAAGGTTGGACCATACCTCCTATGTCCAAATGGAATTCATCCCAGTATGTAGGGGTACGTGAGCACATATCCCATTTGAATGTAAAGTAATTTCTTCTTCTTCAGAGCTCAAAGTTCCATTGCAATCAACAAACCATTCTAACATTAGAATGGTGTTATGAGAAGGGTTCTCAACAACATTCTTCACTACCTCAAAGTTCCCCAATTTATTGATTCTAATTAAATTCACCTCGAAATTATTTAAAACTCCTATAGGTTATCTAGAGGATCCATTTTCCAATCCAATAAAGTACCTTGTGGGATCCATAGTAGGTTTTCCAAGAATTTCCCATGTGGTCTTTGATATCCTGTTAACATTTGTGCTAAGATCAATAAAACATTGGTGAAGGTGGTGTTAAAAATATCCACATCTAGATAGATGGTGGACTTGTGCCATGTTTTTAAGTGAGAAATGCATTTCTTTTCTTATTTGGTCCTTGTTCAATTTGATGGACTTGATGCATCCTCTCCTCTTTATTCCAATATTTCTGAATTGTTTCAATTTTTCTACTAAACCCCGATTGATGGTCATCTTTGAAAATTCTTCAATGCGATCTCTTCTTCTTCACTAAAGCAATTTCCGACTTTCTTCATTTTCTTGTGCTTCTTTTACGAGTGCTCTACTCTTTTGAATTCTTTTAAGGATATTCTTGTTCTAATTTCTTTGGGATTCCACTCCTCTTCATATAAAGAATTTTTTTCTTGGGAACCTTTATTATTTTCTTTTGCTTTGGGATTTGCTTTAGTTTTAGGGGCACTTATAGTTGTAATTGCTACCATGTACCACAGTTCTTTTCTATTTTATCTTTGTTACCATTCTCCTCAAGTAGATTTATATTGTTTCTTCTCTTCTATCCTCCTCTGCAACCCTCCCCGTGAAGTATTAGTCCACAGAAGTAGTTTTCCTTCAATAGCGGCCCTTGTAGCCTTATCTTTTGATATGGTAGCTTCATCCCAATGAATTCTAGTTATGTGTTTTACCTTCCTCCGAGTGTTTTCTACCAATTCCTCTAATATTTTTAATCCTCTTCTATAAAATTGTGGCTTCTAGACAATGGAGCGCGTTGTGTCCTTCGTATGAAAAAATCCACATTGTTTTGTACAATTTCTAGCAAGGTTTCACATTTGTAGCAATTTTTGGTATGAAAAAATCCACATGGATCTAAATCCACCTTTGTTACCCTTTGGAAACCCCCATGGTAACCACCATCATTATATCCGTAATTGGGTAACCTGTACCTCCCGATTTTTCATAGCCTCCTCTATATCCAGCCTCCTCTAAAATTAAGGATGACCATTGTAACCTTGGTAATTTGGGTTTGTAATTTTTTTTTGCTATCCACCTCGAAATTAAGGATGACCACCTTGTTGATTTAGGTATTGTGGTGTAGTTATCATTTGTTAACATGGTTGTGTAGGTGTGGTAGGTGTCATATTCATATATTTTCGTGTAGGAGGTGGGTTAGGTGTTGTATCTGCCTTGTAGTCATAGCTATCCTAGCACGTAATCCTTCAAATGTTGTATCCTACCTTGCAGCAATAGCTCTCCTAGTAGCGTAATCCTTCAAATCATCCAATTCATAAACCGAAGGGAAAGTATGGTGATAATTATTGTAAGAACCGCATGTAGTACTGAGTACATAAAATGATTTTTAGGTGGTCTTTACTTCTAATAGAGGGAAATTTTCCTAAGTGTGTTGGTCCCAAAGCCTATGATTCTATACCATGTTCGTTCGGATAGAGTTATATTTTTAATGATGGTTTTGTGAAGAATGTACTCATACCATGATTTTTCTTTGCGTGTTCAAAGTAGGGGCATTTAAGTTTGTTATTCCCTTCATTTCAATGACAATACACCATATTTTTGGTCATGAATTACTTTTAGGAGGAGAACTTCTCTTCAATTTTTAGTCCTTTGTATTTCTTGTTGTAATTTCAATTTCACAAGTTCTAATTATGCTCTTTCCAGTTCAATTTTTATTGATGTCTCCCCTTCCCTTTTCCAAGGTTGAGCCTCCAATTTGATCGCCATCGCTATTGATTCTACAAGTGTATGAAACTGTTTTGTATCTAGCGAGGCTCTGAGATAAGGAAGCAGTCCAGAGGTGAAACACTCAACCTTTTGCTTATTCATGGGGGATCTTCTAATTTTCTAGTAACATGGTTAAATATGTGACTAAACTCTTTCACCTGATTCTCCTTTCGAACTGATTCCTCATTTTTCTCACTCCTTTGCTAGTGCCTCAGGAAATAAAAAATTTTTTTGAACTCTTTCTCCACATCCACCCATGGTTCCGTACCTTATGATGATAACCTCATATACCACCTTAGTGCATCACCCTTTAAATAACATGTGAAATATTGTTGCTTCATCTCTTCATTCATGGTATTGTTAATCTTCCAATAATGGTCCAGTGGGAACAAAAGTTCCAATGCATCAGTTGAATCCTTTTAAAAAATGGAATTTTAATCTTCTAATCCATGGTAGGCCAAGTATTTGTTCTAGGCTACACAACAAGTTGTTATTTAATTTGATTTAATCTCTTGGTTTGATTATGTATTGTTTTTAAATTTCTCTTTCTCCCTTTATTTCAACTCGATTCAACATCAAACTAAAGTTCACACAGTAATTCTTGAAATTCTCTTATTGTTTCTTGTCTCCTCTTACTCTTTTATCTTAGGATTACATATCATTTCTCCATATTTCTTTCTTTTTGTAGATTCTAATCGGTGTCTCAAGTGGCACATGGAATGGAATCCACTCAGGGGGTCATATCCTTTGGGCATTCATGATGGTTGGGGGTATCTTTTTATTTGGCGTCTTTTCATAACTAACATTATCAATAACTAATTTTCTACCTTTAATATTCCTTAGTCTATGATCTACATCTAAATTTTTATCGCTTCTTCTTTTCTTACTTTTTTCTTCTTTCCATTCCTAGTCTTCTTCTCTATCCTTTTCTTTGATATTCTCTTCTATCACTTATATCTCCTCTTCTTCTCGTATATCTACACTTTCTTTTTCCATTTCCTATTCATCCACTATCTCTACTTTCTCACCAAATTCCTCTAACAAGTTTCTCATAATACTAACTTCATCTTCCTCTTTTTTTTCTTTAATCATTAACTGGGGTATTTTGGTGCTCATAACTATCTCGCCCCATTTGTGCCCTTGAATATTTATTGATTCATGGCCTCTCTCATTTACCCTTCCCCGTATTGTGTTTGGCTAGTCTTTGTAGCCATTTTAATCTGCTTGGGTCAAAGATCATGTGTGAGTCCGTATTTGTCTCATGGTTCCTTTGTTCCTCTATTAAAGCTCTATATTTTAAGTCTCTGTGCTCTATTCCTTCAAAACTTGCATGTTCCCATTTTCTCCATTCTCCATAGTCAGAATTTGTTGTTATTAATATTTTTCCCTAAATACTCGAGGAGAAATGAGTTGATGTGTCCCTAAGGATCATGTTTGAGCCTTATAATAGTTTAAATTCTCTATCCTTGAAGAAAACCTCATTTTTGGCTCGAATGGACATTTCTCTGTGTTTTACGGTTTGATGGGTGTTTCTCCTAGTCAAATTTGCATCATTCAGTCGACAGGGAAATGTGGCATCCTTTGGTTGGACGCGGCTCGGCTGGACACTTCAAAAATTCTATAAAAAGCCTCAACTTTAAAATGTGTCCACGTGGAGGAACGACACTTGTTTGAGAATCAACTTTTTGGTTTGGCTTTGAAGTAGCACCAAGAGGACACATGGAGGGCTAGTAGGAAAGAGACACGTGGAGACTTCTGCTGGGTTTCCCATACTTACACAAATTTCAAAAGGTTTTCGGGAAGTCCAGGACACGTGGAGGAATGACGCTCATTTGAAGATCTGCTTTTGGGCTTTGCCTTGGAAAAATCCAGGAGGACATGTGGAGGCTTCCGCTACTTGGCCCGAGACTTAGAAAAATTTTATGCAAATGGATACAGTTTGGTGGAATAGGACACATGGTGAGCTCGTGCTCATTTAGGGTCTCTGCTTTGGGAGCCATCTTGAAGTTACACCATGGAGACACGTGGAGGAACCATGCATGTTCATGGATAGCCCCTTGAGTTTCATTCTAAAGAAGCGCCATGTTGATATGTGGTGGAACCAAACATGTTCGGGATCGTCCCTTGAGTTTTGTTCTAAAGAAGTGCTAGGTGGATAGTGTGAGCCTCCGCTCACTTTGTATTTTACTTAGACTTTTCAATGGCCAAAAGGAGATTACCTCAAAGCATGACACATGGTGCCTTCCACTGAACATCAAGCATCCAGATAGACCTCACTGGAGCATGACATGTGGCAAGCCTGTGTTTATTCAAGGTATCAAATTTTTGGGACCGCCTCAAGGTGTGCCGTGGTGACATGTGGCAATTTGAAAAGTCAAAGGGGCGGGGAAGTGGACCATCGGAGGAAATTCAAACTTTTCACCTCTTTGCTTCATAAAGGTTAAAATAGTGAAAATGGCTGCGAGCCCAATGGGAAATAGTCAATGTTTTGCCCGGTCAATGGCGGAGGTGCGGACACATGGAGGAAAATTGGAAAATTTTCCTTTTAAGAAAAAAGAGTTAAAAGTAAAAGGGGAAACGTAGTTTTGATGGGACCCACATTGGGACACATGTCAAAAGTATTTCTCAAGGGCGGAGTTGTAGGAAAACTTGGAAAATTTTCCTTTTTCCAAAAGAGAGTCAAATGGTAGAATTTCTCTGTGTTTCTTTTGGGGCCCACCTCAGGACACGTGTCGGGCCCATTTTTCAGAAGCAGAGGTGCAAAGCAAAATGAGAATTTTTCCATTTTTTCAAAAGGGTAAGAAAAGGTCAAAGGAAGCCCCCAAGCCTATTTTTTCATCTTCCACATGGATGAGACCACATTCAAAATCAAAGATCAACGGATGTTGAGTGTCTAAATCTGATTTTCCCTCCATTTTCTATAAAACTCTTGGGAGTGTGATTTTTCATGATTTCTTGCTATTTTCTACACGCCAAACAAAGGAGCAAGATAATTTCGATATCTAGATTTTGGTGGGAGATATCTGGAGATGTTTTTCACCATTAAAATGGTTTTACTCTCAAGCCCGATCTGGTTTTCCATTTTTTTTCCTCCCGAGCACGCAAGGTGTCGATTTGATAGATATGGGGTGGAAGTGGTTAGGAAATGGATGGTGGTGTGTTTTGGTCGAGAAATAGTTGAATGCGGGAAGAAATCAAAATATTTTACCTCGAGCACTTGGAGACTTTTACAAATATAATTATGTGAATCACAAAAGAATCATGACAAGACCTTTGGTGCATTTAAAGTTTTTGTCTTTTCAAAGGAAGGGGTTCATTGGAAATGCTATAAAGGCATGGATTCATCATGTAAATGGTTGGGAGTTTTTAGAAATATCAGGACTGATTTTCTCTAACAGAAAAAGCTTAACAGAGCCCATCCATTTTGAGAAATCATCTAGAGAAGCTTGTATATCTCTCTTTGTGTCAAATTTGATCATGTCAAGGTGGTTAAAAGTGTACAACCATTGAAAACCTTTGAGATTGTTCTAGAAACTTTCCCTTGCTGATAAATTTGATCAAACTTTGAGTTATTTTGTGTTAATCTTGAGTAAAGTGTATTTATTTCATCTCTAACTGCATATGAGTAGTTTTTCTTGTTTCTATTACAATCTTGTACCAAAATAGGTTCCAATCACATAGGTCTCAGTCCTTTTGATAGTTTAGTGGCATCTGAAATTTCATTTCTCAGAAGAGGATTCATCTGGGAGTGGGATAAACTGTTTAAAATCACTTTTATTTCATTTTGTTGATAGAGATTCTATGTAAGCCTCTGGGTGTACCTCAAGTGTGACTTGGTTTAAATATTGGTATTTTATTGGGTCCTCTCACTTGAGCCTTCATGAGAATCCCACAAAGTTGTGTGAAATATTTTTATTTGTGCTGCCATTGAAACACATATTCTAGTTCAAGAAACAATTTAACATTTTGTGGCATTTTGTTGATTGAATATTTCCATTTTGCATAAGCTCTCAAGGATCTAGTGAGTCAAGTCCATCCTGTCTCTCATCCTACCAAAATTCATTTAACAACAACCAATCCTACCCATACTACCCCTATTTTTGCTCTGTATACCCACACTAGACCAAAATTCTTTTACTAAAGTATGCAGAATATATTAGGGTCTCAAATGTCTTTAATAACCTTTTCCTTGTTGTGAAGATATCTCCATGATCTAGAAGTGACAACTCATGAGATGCAGATGTGGTGTGTTGATCATATTTTCCTCAAGGTCTTATTTATAAAATTTATGCAAAATAAAGGTACATGTATCTCATTTCAAATGAAAGAGGTTACACAATAGGTTCTCTTACCTTGGTTGAAAGGCACAACCTAAAATAGTTAGGATAAGATCATATCCTTTTGAGGTGCTATCCATCTCTCCACAAATCCAAGTAATAAAGGGACAATTAGATCTCCTCCCAGGCTACAAAATGACATATATTTATGATCTATCCGCCTCTAAGCTCCCTATTGATTTTGTGTTGTTGTTTGGCTTGAAAAGGAGAACAAATTTGGGTAGTAACACTAGTGGTTTAAGGTGAATTTGAATTTAAATTTTGTCTTCCTTCTATGACTTTGAACTATAAAAGGATGAAAGAGAGGAGAATTTCATAATTAAATCTATAAAATATATAAATTCTGCTGGAAACACCCATGTATAAGAGAAGAAACGTGATGCTCAACATTTTGGGCCTGAACATCAGACCCATCATCAGGGGAAGACACAATCAAAGCTTGAGTGCATAAACCTTAGACACACTAAAGCAGGATGGCTAAATTATTTCCAAGCTAACCTTAAATGGAATTTTATTGCTTTGAACATACTTTTCTAAATGAGTCGACTATAACATTGATAACTATCACTTATGATTTTTCTGTTGTTACAATCAAATCCTTCTCTTTCATAAGTTTTGCATACTTGATTTCTTTACAATCAACGTGTCTCATATATCTAATATTGCATGCCTTGCCTACCATGTATTTGATTTGTGAAAGATTTTACTAGTTACAAGTAAAGTAAATGATCTTTTATTTTTGTCTTACCACTTGTATCTACTAACATTTAGCAAATGGAAGAGAAAAAAAGAACATGCTCTAGGGGTCAATCATAACATTGTGGTCCCAAGGCATTTGCAATCTTATTTTATTCTCCAAGAAGGGATAGGAAACTTCTAGAGGAAGATGGAGATAATGTGTAAATAGAAGTGTATTGTTCATTTTGTTGTAATGAAAAAGAAGGCAGAAACAAGGAAATGTAAGAAAACTAGGTGAAGAAAGAGTCTTTATATACAATAGCATCTATCTCAAAATTTTAAGTATAAAATACATCTAAATTTATTTAGTTGACATCCAATGTTGAATCTTTATCCAACTTAGCCACTTTTACTTATCCTCTCTTTTGATTGCCCCTATAAAGCGTGCAAAAAAATCATCCTCTATGTTAATTCCTCCAATTATTTGTTTATTTATAGTTTAATAGTTTAAAAACTTATATATTTAAGGTTTTGATATTTACACTTCTCATTCTATTCAATCCATTTTGTCCTATCTTTACGTAAGAAATATTTAAGGCACTACTTGTACTATTATTTTTACTTTTTTTTAATTCCATTGATCTATTTTTTCATCTATTGGCATTCATATAATTTCTTTTTTTTTGAAACATAATTATCCGATATATGCGAGTGATAGTAGTGTTATAATTTGAGTGGGTCTTGCTTGCTTTAAAATACAAAACAATAAGCTGTTAAAATATCCTCCATTTAAGGAAAGAGGTTTTTAGTATTTATTATACATCATTTAAAAGTACAACGATTTAAGTGAAAGGAACTGAATTTGGTGAGCCTGGGTTGAAGCTATAGGCAACCTCATATGGACGATGCAATTGCATTTGTGCATAGAAGGATGAAAAACTATACATTCAGCTCAAGATGTCCTCTTCACAATGAAAGAAACACCCTCTTTCCCATTGTTTCTAGATACATTCAATCACCTAGATACACCAAGCATATGTTTTTATTATGATGTTATGTAATATTCCAAATGAAGGTATATCAAACATTTTGCAACAATTTTTTTATAGAGACCAAGACATTCGAGGATTTGCAAGGCATATTGCAATATGATTTAGCCATAATAGGTTGTCTCCAAAGAACTAGCCAATCACTTGTAATGTAACATGGCCTCTTCCCCATAGATTTGACTAATGTCCTTCAAATATAGTTGTCATTCTCATAGCTTTTTGTTGTTTCTTAATTGGAATTACATACCTCTGAAACTATAGATAAAGATGTGCCTTAGTATGTATTCTCTAGTCACCCATATATCTTACAAAGACTTAGTGAGTAGACCTTTTTAGATTAGTATCGCTTCCATGATTCTAGTACTAATTCATAGCTTCTACGTTTGCTTGGAAGGAACACTTAAAAATTATATGTATAAGACAATATAATATTAACTAGTATTACTTAATTTTAAGATGCTAAACATATATTCTATTAAATATGACATCATTGAAAGATCATATCGTTACATCATAGTTTTTTGAAAAAAAAAATAGTTATCCAATATATTCTATTGTACTCAAATTGGTAAGAACTATTTAAATATTTTTTTTGTGTTGAATTAATTATCTATTATTATGTTTTTGATATTATTATATTTTTATTATTATTGAATTTTATATCTAATTATTGTTTTTTATTTGGGTTTTATAGGTACATTATAATCTAAAATGTCTCAATCCAAAAAGAATCAATCTTCAATCAAAAAGTTTTTGCATGGTAAAACACATCACAAGCTTCATCAAGAGATGGTCATAATTTTGATTTGAATGGAGATTTAAATATACTAGGGTATGATGATGAGTGTGATGAGGCATTTGAAGGAGAAAAAGTTTCAACACAAAACATAAAAAGGGCTAGAGTAAAAGAGGATTTAGAGATGAATGGAAAGTGAAATTCAAGTGGTTAAAGTGTGCAATGCATGAAGGGAAAACAATCATGAAATGTATATATTGTGAAGAGCACAAGTCTGTTGGACCATGGGGAACTAGAAATGGTTGTACTACTTTGTAACATGATGCAATAGTTACTCATTCTAAATCAAACAACCAAAAAATTTCACAAGAAAAATGGATTTGTGGAAATGAAGGCAAAGAAAAATCAATTCCAGAACACAGCAAATATTGATGACACCAATAAGGAAATAATAATCATAACCATGAAATTAGTTTATTGGGAAGTGCAAGAAGACTTACCCCTCTTAAAATATGAGTCTCTTTGCTCACTTGAAATGTACTTAGAAACACCAAAAATGTCTGAAAAACAAGTATTATAGATCATATACAAATCATATGGATGTAAATGATTTCCTATTTTCCATATCTAAGTATCTTGAAGAGAGACAAAGTGAAAAAATGTTAGATATTCAATTGTTTTCTTTGATGTTGGATGAAAGTACTGATCGAATCTTAGAGAAACACCTTGTGGTTTATGCTACTTTTCTAGAATCAAAATGGTTGGGCCCACCAATTTCACAATTCTTAAAGCTCATAAATGTGTGTGATAGACGAGTAAAAACTATATATGATGCAGTCTGTACATGTTTTGAATAAAGAAAGGGGTATTTCAAATAAAAGATTGATTGTGTTTTCTACAGATGGTGCTTCATCAATGGTGGGGAGTGAAAATGGATTTGTTACTCTTTTGAAGAAAGACATTGACAAAATTATAGTAATTCATTACATTTCTCATCATGCGGATTTAGTTGTATCAAATGCTGCTAAAAAAATACTTGAATTGTTGTTTGTTGAGAAGTTGGAAAATAAGGTATATTCTTGGGTCCAAAATTCTACCAAAAGACATAATGAGTTGATTTCTCTTCAGGAACTCATGCAACTTGAAACACTTCAATCTCTTCAAATTCATGGGGTTATATGGCTCTCAAGAGGATAGGTTATTGAAAAACTTATTGTGTTGATGCCTCCATTGTTGACTTTGAGGAAAAGTGAGAAGAGAGACTCATGGTATGATAAGGCTAGGATCTTCTCAAGTACATTTTTTTCTTACATATGCTTGTAGATGTATTGTGCGAGATAAAAACTGAATAAAAAATTTCAAGAGGATAATGTGGATGTTACATCTTTAGGGGTAACCATAGATTCTACTATACAAACTTTGAGCAGGTGGTTTCTAAGGATTGACAACTTTGCAAATGGAACAAGTTACTTGTCTAAATTTTTAGAGACCTCTAAATATGGTTATTTAGAGATTATTGATAAAGATGGACACATTCATAGGCATTAAATTCGATTTGTGGAAATTCCAAATGTGTGTGATGATAATGGTGATGCACCGAACAAACATGAAGCCTCACATTGATGGGTCACTAGAGCGCCTTAAGAAACTTGTAAAAGAATATGTTCAAAAACTTGTAGAATGTTTAAATGAAAGATTCCCAGATCTTTCATTTTTCAATTCTATAAAGTTTTTAGCCCTTTCATTATTTAGAGGATACATGTACTAGAGAAGAAAAATCAAAGCGGTGGCTTCTTAAACTTTTTGAACACTTACAACATACTTTGTGTGAGGCAGAAGTAAAGCCTTTTTTGATTTTGAAGGTTGTTCAAAAGAGTGTACAATTTTGTTAATACTCTTCACTTTAGTTGTGAAAGATTCCACATGAAGGAGGATTGGAGGGTTTTTTGTGATACTGATTTGCATACAAGCTTTCCAAATATGACAAAACTATGGAAAGAAATACTTACCATTCCAACAAGTAGAGTTACATGTGAGAGAGGATTTTAAAGACAAAATATAATAAAAGATATAAGAAGAACAAAGCTCTCATTGGAAACATTGGATGCCTTGATACGAGCTTCATTGACAAGACTTCATCTATCAGAGGTAGACTGGAATAAAGTTTATGAAATTTGGAAAGATGAAAATCAAAGAAGGATTTGAAGTATCGTAAATTTTTGTGTTGACATCATTGTAATGATGGGGTATTTCATATGAACCCACGAACACTAGATATTTGTTTACACTACTTATGTATTGTTTAAGGGTACTTTCTCAAGTCAAAAGTGGTGAATCCATGATATACATTTGATCTTTTTGAAGATATACGTGATAAGAGTTTTTTCAAATATTTATTAGTGTGTATTGAGGATGCTATAATACTTTGTTTAAAATGTTTTCTTGAATAGGAAAGGATATTAGAGATTTGATTATTTTTAATATACGTTAACATGTATTAGGATGATATGATAGTGAAGCCCATCTAAGTATTGTCAAATATGTTGCATTAATTGACTTCACCAATAGAAAAGATATATTATCTTTAATCAAGTATCATTTGATTTTAAAAATCAATTCTTAATTTATGTATATTGTTTTGTATTATAAAAATTATATTGAAAATTTAATTTTTAATGCTAAATTAGGATATTCATTTTATACAAATTATTTCCTTGGATGATTATGATCTTAAATTAAATGCTTCCACAATATTATGACATGTTAGTGTTTTATAGCTATGTGTTGTCTCCCGAAAACTACTTTGCGTTTTCATAGCCAAATTCAAATTTTTTGAGCTCATGCCCTTCGTTGGTGTTTAAGCCAAGTTAGAGATTCAAGAAATTAGCAAAAGTCGTGCCCTAGAGCTATTTAAACCTCTGTTTTTCTCATTTTTAGAAATCCTCCATTTCCCACTTTGTTCACGTAATATCCTCTTTATAACCTCCTTTTTTGATCAAAATTTTTCACTTGTTCTATGGCTTGGGTTGTCAAATCATCCTTTTTCCTCCACGCCTCTGGTTCATGACGGAAATTTAAAAATTGGACTCAAAATGAAAAGTTCACTTCCTCTATGTATTTTCCCACATGATCGGGAATGATGGGAGTTTCTTTCCCGTAAAATTTTGCCTCAAAGCATTCCCGGTGATACGTGGGTCTATCCGATTAGATGCGGTTTGGTCATACTTCAAAACTTAGCGGAGACGGCTCGGCGTGTTACAATGACGCAACTCGAGGCGGGGTCCAAATGGCAGTCTTCAATTAAGTGTGGGCTTTCCACGTGTCTCAAGTATAAAATGAAGGTAAAATTGGCTAAGTATCAAAGGCTCAACCAACAACTCCATGTGTCGCAATGATGCAAGTCCAAAGGTGGGGCAAAAAGGGCCAATTACCAAATCAGCACCAGATCGCCACATGGTCAGAGTCATTGGAGAGGCAAAGCCCACCATTGAAAAGTCAAAGTGGATGAGCGGGCCATCGGGGGATTTGAGATTTTGATCCTCTTTATAAAAAAGGTGAAAAATTAAAAAGTAACCTATAGCCCCGATCAGGATATCAGGGAAAACGTCAAATCTTGAGCCCACAAGGAAAAATTCAAAGGTGAAGCCCGGCATTGAAAAGTCAAAGCAGAAGAGCGGGTCGGTGGAGGGATTTGAGTTTTTGAGCCTTTTTCCAAAAAAGGTTAAAATTTTGAGAAAAGGGCCGTGATCCCATTTCAATAAGAATGTGCCACGTGTCTAAGTTGAAAAGTCAAAGTGGGGTTGCGGGCCAATTTGTTCCAAATTGCCAAATCTCATGAAAAATCACAAAATGCGAAAGGCTTCCCTAGTGACCACTCCAATTTCTTCCTGCCATGTAGACGGCCTAGTTTCAGAGTTAGAGGAGAAAATCAAATGGTCTATATTTAAACTGGAAAATCGAATGTAATGGTTGCTTTGTAAGATCTAGTTTTTAACCCACCATGAGTGTTTTCTTCACAACAAAGGAATTTGAAAAGGTGTTGAGGATTTACGAAGTCGTAATGCTTTCTGAAAATAATATAATGGCTTCTCAAAGCCATTCCAAAAAGAGGGCGATTGATTTCAAAAAGACCAAAGTGCTCAGAGACTGGAAAAGGAGAAAACACCATTCTTCTTCTATTTTCTCTTCTTCCTCGAATTTCTTCCATTCTCAAGCTATGTACAAAATCTTCTCGAGTTTCCATAATAAAGGAAAGAATATTTTCCTCTTTGATTGAGGAATTAATGCTACTTTATGACCAATGAGTTTCATTTGGTCTTGTAGTTTCTCCTATATGGATTTATTTTCTTCTAACTATAAATGCATGTGAAATAAATTTCTAATTAATGTG
Organism: Taxus wallichiana var. yunnanensis; assembly: GCA_018340775.1. Lineage (NCBI taxonomy): Eukaryota > Viridiplantae > Streptophyta > Pinopsida > Cupressales > Taxaceae > Taxus > Taxus wallichiana. The sequence continues at coordinate 694,291,710 of CM031238.1, forward strand.
TGTGGGAATCGATATTCTACTCGCAACATTAGTTTCTCCTACCTCCATTCTCACTCCCCTTCCCCTTCTCAAACAAATTTTCTTCTCTAGTGAGAAATTGCTAGCTTTGCCATAGGGTTAGTGGAGTGCCCCTGTTGGATCTCTGGTCGAAAGGCCACCATTGAAATCCACTTTTTCATGCATGCACATACGAAGCTGCACTGCGTTCATGTATAGGGACTTAGATTCCCATAGCATTGGCTTGAAACCCACTAGTTTGTCCACCAAGACAAATTTTATCACCAATAGTTTTGGCGCCCACCATGGGGCATACTTAGTAGCATCTCGCACCCAAAATATGACCACAAGGTAAGAAATTTTTTTAAAAAAATCAAATATCAAAAAAAATAAAATAAAATAAATTTTATGAAAGTCCATTGCTGAAAGATACATTGTTGATTTCTGCGCATGACTTTTCAAATTCCATATTGTCTTTTCATATTCCCATTGCAAATTTTTTCAATGCCGGAATTTGAAAAACGATTTTCTAAGGTAAGAGCTAAATTACAAGAATAAGAAACAATGGAGGATAAAGAAGAAATACCTCAACCCATTGTTCCATGGGGAAGGAATACAATACCGCTTGCTCTGGAACCCCCTCTTCGTGATCTACCAATGGGTTCCAGCAAAAACTTTCCAAAGTTCAAAGGCTACAACACATGACATCTAAAGAACACATCGTTGCCTTCATGACATCATGTGGAATTCTTGGTGTCCAACATGAAGAAATTGTTGTGAGACTAATTTTTGGATTCCTATGAGAAAAATCGGTAGAATGGTTCTACCTCCCGCCTTCCCGATCCATCGGTAGTTGGAATGACATCAAGGCTTCCTTCGAGGAAAGATTTAAATCAAGCTGAAGATTGTCAAGACCTCTTAGTGCGGCTGGCTCAAATGAGGAAAGGAGGAAATGAAATCATGAGAGACATCGTGGCTCATTTCGAATGGTTTCATCGCAGGATACCGGAAGAATATTCTCCCTCTCAGAATAATATCAAAAGATTCTTCATAAATGCTCAATCACCAGAGGTAGGATTTCTCCTACGAAGAGTTCAACCAAGGAACATTGTAGAAGCACAAAGTAGGGCCATTAAATTAGATGATGATCTCATCCTCTCTGGAAATATCAAGAATCCATCAAAGGGCAAGGCCCAACATCCTAAAGATGAGAGAACCAATCCATCATTGCAAAATTTGGTGAATGAGATAGCATCTTTGAAGAGGGAAATATTTGAACGTGTTTCTTCCCAAAGAAGAAACAAAAATAAAATGTGGGAGCACCCCAAAGGCTCACCTTAGAGGCCCCACCCATGAACATAAATTACAGATTTCAAGAACATGAAGAAGAGGTTGAACAAGAAAGTGAAGGTGGTGATTTCCTAGAAAATAACAAGTTTGAGAACAATACACAAATCAGATTTTGTGAGTATTTTGGATGTGATGAAGAAGATGAAGAGGATGCACCTAGTTTCTCATGTGCAGTATTCACTCATTCTCAGTCCAAGAAAAGAGCATCTCCCTCCACTACTACAAAATAAAATAAGGTTGATGATCCTCCTATGGCAACTCCACAAAATAAAATAATCAGTTCGAGGATCCCCACTTCCATCTTCCATGAAGTCTACATTATTGGATCCTGACCCTGTAACAAGTAAGAAGATGCCCGCAATCCCAAGTAAGTCTTCGATGTCTCTTCCAAGTCTAAATCTAAATCTTCTCCTACAAAATCTAATTTCTTGTAAGCTCCTAGTGTGCCTTTCAAAATACCGTTTATTACTCAAACATCAAATCCTTCTCCTGAGCCTATACAGACTCCAAAATCAGTCCCTTCACCCCCCTTGTCCGCATCTTCTCCCTTTGAATTCATAGAATATGCAAACAAGGCCAAAGTGTAGATTACTGAAACTGAATATTTTAGACTCATCTTGAACAATTTGAGAGGTTCGTCGATATATCAGGAGTGGTAGTCTAATACCCAATGTTGCAACATCTAGTTCCAAAGGCATGCTATCAAACTCACCTACACCTCCCTCATAGAACATGCTTTCTCTAAGTGCATCAAAGACTAATAAAGTTGAACCTTTCTATGTCTCCCTTCTTATTGGAGAATATGTACTGAACAATTGAATAATAGATTATGGTGCCTCAGACAACGTGATGCCTTTGAAGGTCACCAAGGATCTTAAACTTACAATGACTCCACCTAGTGCCTCTTGTAAATCTTTGGAATAAAAAAGGTCTCACTTGTAAGGAAGGTCAAAGATGCATAGGTGGCTCTCACCATATTTCTAGACAAGAAAGTTTGAGCAATGATTTTGGTAGTAGATGTCCCAGCCTCATTCGGAATGTTTCTGAGTAGAAATTTCTGCCGAGAGTTGGGAGGGAAAATTCGAGATGAATTTTTCTTTGCAACCGTACTAGTGAAGGGATACATGGAGAAATTACTTCGAGAAGAAGATGAGGTAAACGGTACGAAAGTATGGAATCCCAAAAAATAAAATTTTGTACCAAAATATCATATGGATAAATCACTTTTTCGTAACCAAGGAAGAAGAGGATATTCCCATCTTGATAGGCCCAGACATGCCTTCCCAAAGAGATTTTCATTTTGAAGAAGCATTGAGGAGATTTGAGTTACAAGAGGGCAGCCCTAAATTGCCGGATGATGCAAACCATGAGGAAGAGGAGATGGTTCTTGATGATTTTCAAGAAGAAAAATCATCTTATATACTTATCCAAGATGAGGAGTTATTCTCATTCCCATTTGGGGATGAAGATGATCTCAGTCAGGCCATCTATGGAGAGAAAAAATCAGCTTGTGATGAGCCCGTGAAAGGTTTGAAAGAAATTTCTATACAGGAAATGCTTAGAGCTGCAGAAGAAACTAAAGATCCTGAGCTCAGTCTCGAGCTCCTGATGCAAGCCAAAAATTTGCAAGACAAGTGTGAAGCTGATTTGGAAGCCTTAACTAATGTGAAGGTTGGCCATATTGAGATAAGGCAAGATGAAACATATGATGCCACTCTTGAGCTAATGATTGATGGATGCAATACTAAAATGGAGATATTTTCTTTCCCATTTGAAGATGAAGACTCTTTCCATGATGAAGAAATTGAAGAAAGGAGTTTCGAGACCTCTAAAGATGAATCTCTTTTTGATGAAGGATTGGTAGAGTGTAATGATTCTCGAGATGATGAAGTTATCCCTCTAGATAGTTTCCTTGAGCTGCAAAATAAATATTCTTCAAAGGTATATCAAGATGAGCTACAGGAAATGATGAAGCATAACTTTGTACAAGAAATATTGGATGCAGTAGAAGTTATGGAAGACGTTGAGCTGATTCTTGATCTCTTCACTAGTGCCATGGACATACAAGATAAATATGGATTTTCCTCCAGTACTTCCTTCAGTACTCAAATGCCTCACCATGGAATAGAGATAAAGGAAGAATCAAATGTTTCTCGTGGAGAAGATGTCAATGAGCATAGGCTTGGGAAAGAAAAGAATCAAGAATGTTCAAGTATTTTGAACGAAAAAGTATCCCTAGGACGGTGATGAGATGATCAATGGAGAATCAACTATATGGATAAACATTAAAGGCAATAGACACTATGAGACCGACTTCAAAGAACATGAAGGCGGTGAAATTTTCAAGAAAGGACTAGAGCATCAAGAATCTCACATGGAATCACTCCTACAAAGTAAAGGACAATCATGGAAGCACTTGGCTTCCATAGACAATTAAGAAAGGAGGATAATTTGGAATCGTCAATGGCTTCACAAAACATCATCATTCGGTGTTACCTCTTTAGGCATAAACTTTTGAGAAATGAAAAGTACTTCGAGTGAAATTGGTTTGTCCCCGCCTTGTACCATAGGTGATTGATAGGTGTGTTTTCTTTTATGTTGTGTGTGTTTCCCTTCCTGTTGTGTGTCGTGTGTTTTCTTTCCTTCGTTTTATGTGTGTGTGTTTCCTTCTACTAATATTCCTTTCTAGAAGTTGTACATGACTCTGTCGGGCCCAATGGATAAGGCACTAGTCAACGAATTATATGGTCTAAAGTTGAGATTTTGGATTCCCATGCCATGTCTTCACTATTCTTAGTCCATGTAATGTCCCCAAGCTAGAGCCAGTTGTTGTCTCCCAAAAACTACTCTACGTTTTCAAACCCAAATTGAAATTTTTGAGCTGATGCCCTTCATTGGTGTTTAAGCCAAGTGAGAGATTCAAGAAATTAGCAAAATTCATGCCCTAGAGCTGTTTAAACCTTTGTTTTGCTCATTTTTAGAAATCCTCTATTTCCCGGTATGTGCACGTAATATCCTCTTTGCAACCTCCATTTTTTATTGAAATTGTTCACTTGTTCTATGGCTTGGGTCGTATAATCATCCTTTTGCCTACATGCCCTGGATCGTGAAGGAAATTTAAATTTTTGACTCAAAATGACAAATTTCTCTTCCTTTGTGTATTTTTCCCAAAGTCGAGAACGATGGGCGTTTATTTCCTCATCAAATTTTCCCTCAACATCCCGGCCCGATGCGTGGGTCTCTCGATTGGATACGATTTGGTCATACTTCAAAACTCAAGCAGATGGCTCTAAGTTTCACAACGACATAACTGTGGGAAGGGTCCAAGGGACAATCTTCAATTAAGCACGGGTTTTCCATGTGTCCCAGGTACAAAATGAAGGTAAAATCAGCTAAGTATGGAAGGCTCAGCAGACGGCTCCACGTGTCGCAATGGCATAATTCCAAAGGTGGGGCAGAAAGGGCCAATTACCAAATCAGTGCTAGATCACCACATGGTCGGAGTCATTAGAGAGGCAAAGCCTACCATTGAAAAGTCAAAGCAGATGAGTGGGCCATCGGGGATTTGAGATTTTGAGCCTCTTTGTAAAAATGAAAAAAATTAAAAATTAACCCACAACCCCGATCAGGCTATCAAGGAAAAATTCAAATCTTGAGCCCACAGGGAAAAATTTAAAGGTGAATCCCACCGTTAAAAATTCAAAGCGGAAGAGTGGTTCTACAGAGGATTTGAGTTTTTGAGCCTTTTTAAAAAAAAAGGTTAAAATGTTTAGAAAAAGCCATGACCCGTCTCCAACCAAAAGCGTGCCACGTGTCCTAATCAAATCATAGCAGTGGGTTAGCGGAGGAATTTGAGTTTTTGAGCCTTTTTCCAAAAAAATTAAAATGTTGAGAAAAGGGCCACGATCCCATTTCCAATAAGAACGTGCCACGTGTCTAAGTTGAAAATTCAAAGTGAGGGCTAGGGCCAATTTTTTCCAAATTGCCAAATCTCACGAAAAATCAAAAATGTGAAAGGCTTCCCACGTGACTGCTCCAATCCATCATGCCACGTGGATGGCCCAATTTCAAAGTTAGAGGAGCAAATCAAATGGTCTATATTTAAAATGGTAAATCGAATGTAATGTTTGCTTTGCAATATCTAGTTTGTAACCCACCATGAGTGTTTTCTTCACAACAGAGGAATTTGAAAAGGTGTTAAGGATTTGTGAAGTTGTGTGAGTTTCTTGCAAAGAATATAATGGTTTCTGAAGCCATTCCAAAAGAGGAGATTGATTTCAAAAACACTAGAGTGCTTTGTACCAGAAAAGGAGAAAATGCCATTCTTCTTCTATTTTCTCTTCTTCAACGAATTTCTTCCATTCTCAAGCTATGTAAAAACTCTACTCAAGCTTCAATAACAAAAGAAGGAATTTTTGCCTCTTTGATTGAGGAATTAATCAGGTACTTTGAGACTAATGAGTTTCATTCAGTCTTGTAGTTTCTCCTACGGATTTTTTTTCTTCTGACTATAAATGCATGTGAATGAAATTTCTAACTAATGTGTGTGGGCATCTAATATTCTACTAGCAAAATTAGTTTCTCCTACCTCCATTCTCACTCCGTTCCCCTTCTCGAGAAAAAGTTTCTTCTCTAGTGAGAAATTACTAGCTTTACCACAGGGTCAATGGAGTGCCCTTGTTAGATCTCTAGTCGAAAGGCCACCATTGAAATCCAATTTTTCATGCATGCACATATGGAAGCTGCACCATTCAAGTAGAGGGACTTAGATTCCCATAGCATTGGCTTGAAACCCACCAATTTGTCCACATGATAAATTTTCTTGCCAATGAGATTGGCGCTTAATGTGAGGCGATTTAGTAGCATCTGCACCCAAAATACGACCGCAAGGTCCGAAAATTTAAAAAATCAAATATTAAAAATATAAAATAAAAAAGTTCATGAAATTCCATTTCCAAAAGAGACATTGTTGATTTGTGCGCATGAATTTTCACATTCCATATTGTCTTTTCATATTCCCATTGCAAATTTTTTCAGTGCTAGAATTTGAAAAGGATTTTCCGAAGCAAGAGATGAAATAGAAGAAGAAGAAACAATGGCGGATGAAGAAGAAATACCTCAACCCATTGTTCCATGGGGAAGGAATACATGCCCACTTGCTCTTGAACCCCCTCTTCACAATCTACCAATGGGTTCCCGTAAGAACTTTCCAAAGTTCAAAGGTGATAACACACAACATCCTAAAGAACACATCGCTGCTTTCATGACATCATGTGGAATTATTGGTGTCCAAAATGAAGACCTTCTTTGTGAGATCTGTTTGTAATTCCCTCCAATAAAAAGTAGCAGAATGGTTGTACCTCCTGCCTTCCCGATCCATCACTGGTTGGGATGACATCAAGGCTGCCTTCGAGGAAAGATTTAAATCAACTAAAGATTTTCTAGATCTCTTCGTGCAGTTGGCTCAAATGAGGAAAGGAGAAAGTGAAATGATGAGAGACTTTGTGGCTTGTTTTGAATGGTTTCTTCACAAGATACTAGAAAAAGATTCTCCCTCTCAGAACAATATCAAAATATTCTTCATAAATGCTCAATCACGGAGGTAGGATTTCTCATACAAATAGTTCATCCAAGGAACATTGTAGAAGCACAAACGAGGGCCATTAAATTGGATGAAGATATCATCCTCTCTGGAAAGATCAAGAATCCATCAAAGGACAAGGCCCAAAGTCCTGAAGATGAGAGAACTAATCCATCATTGAAAAAATTTGGCAAATGAGATAGCATCTTTGAAAAGGGAAATATTTGAACGTGTTTCTTCCCAAACAAGCAACAAAAATCAGATTATGGGAGCACCCCAAAAGCTTGCCTTAGAGACCCCACCCATGAACATAAATTATAGATTTCAAGAAGATGAAGAAGATCTTGAACAAGAAAGTGAAGGTGGTGATTTCCTAGAAAATGATGAGTTTGAGAACAATACACAAATCAGATTCTATGATTATTATGGATGTGATGAAGAAGATGAAGAGGATGCACCCATTTTCTCATGTGTGGTATTCACTCATTCTTATTCGAGAAAAGAGAATCTCCCTCCACTACTACAAAGAAAATAAGGTTGGTGATCCTCCTGTGGCGAATCTAAAAAATAAAATAATCAGTCAAGGATCCCCACTTCCATCTTCCATGAAGTCTGCATTGTGGGATCCTGAGCCTATAACAAGTAAGAAGACGGATGCAATCCCAAGTAAGTCTTTCGATGTCTCTTCCAAGTCTAAATCTAAATCTGCTCCTACAAAATCTAATTCCTTGAAAGCTCCTAGAGTGCCTTTCAAAATACCGTCCATTCCTCAAACATAAAATCCTTCTCCTAAGCCTATCCAGAATCTAAAATCAGTCCCTTCACCCCCTTCTTCGCATCTGAGCCCTTTGAATTCATAGAATATGAAAACAAGGCTAGACTGCAGATTACTAAAACTAAATATTTGTGGAATCATCCTGAACAATTTGAGAGGTTCGTCTGATATATCAAGAGTGGTAGTCTAACATCCAATGTTGTAACATATAGTTCCAAAGGCATGATACCAAACTCACCTACACCTCCCTCATAGAACATGCTTTCTCTTAGTGTATCAAAGAATGATAAATTTGAACCTTTCTACGTATCCTTTCTTGTTGGAGAATATGTACTGAACAATTGCATAATAGATTCTCGGTGCCTCAAACAATGATGCATTTGAAGGTTTCCAAGGCTCTTAAACTTACAATGACTGCACCTAGTGTCTTTTGTAACTCTTTGGAATAAAAAGGTCTCACTTGTAGGGAAGGTCAAATATGCATAGGTGGCTCTCGCCATATTTCTAGACAAGAAAGTTTCAGCGATGATTTTGGTAGTAGATGTCCCAGCCTCATTCGGAATGTTGTTGAGTAGAAATTTCTGTTGAGAGTTAGAAGGGAAATTTCAGATGAATTGGTCTTTTACAACCATACCAGTGAAGGGATACATGGAGAAATTACTTCCCAAGAAGAAGATGAGGTAAATGGTGACGAAAGTATGGAATCCCAAAAATAAAATTTTGTACCAAAATATCATGCGGATAAATCACTTTTTGGAAACCAAGGAAGAAGAGGATATTCCCATCTTGATAGGCCTAGATATGCCTTCCTGAAGAGATTTGGAATTTGAAGAAGCATTGAGGACATTAAAGTTACAAAAGAGAAGCCCTAAATTTTCGGATGATGCAAACCATGCTAAAGAGGAGATGGTTCTCGATTATTTTCAAGAAGAAAAAATATGCTTATATACTTATCCAAGATGAGGAGTTATTCTCATTCCCATTTAGGCATGAAGATGATCTCATTCAAGCCATCTATGGAGAGAAAAAATCATCTTGTGAGGATCTGTGAAAGGTTTGAAAGAAATGTATGTACACGAAATGCTTATAGATGTAGAAGAAACTCAAGATCCCGAGCTCAGCCTCGAAGCTCTTGATGCAAGCCAAAAATTTGCAAGCTAAGCATGAAGCTGATTTAGAAGCCTTAACTAATGTGAAGGTTGGCCATATTGAGATAAGGCAAGATGAAACATATGATGTCACTCTTGAGAAAATCATTGATGGATGCAATATCGGAAATGGAGATATTTTCTTTCCCATTTGAAGATGAAGACTATTTCCATGATGAATAAATTGAAGAAAGGATTTTCGAGACCTCTAAAGATGAAGCTATTTTTGATGAAGGATTGGTAGAGTGCAGTGGTTCTTGAGATGATGAGGTAATCCCTCCAGATAGTTGCATTGAGCTGCAAAATAAATATTCTTCAAAGGCATATAAAGATGAGCTACAGGAAACAATGAAGCATAACTGCGTGCGAGAAATATTTGATGTAATAGATGTTGTGTAAGACACCAAGCTGATTCTTGATCTCTTCTCTAGTTCATGGACATACAAGACAAATATGATTTTTCCTCCAATCCTTCCTTCAATAATCAAATGCCTCACCGTGGAATAGAGATAAAATGACGACTCAAATGTTTCTCATGGAGAATATGTCAATGAGCATAGGCCTAGGAAAGAGAAGAATCAAGAATGTTCAAGTATTTTGAATGAAAAGCATCCCTAGGGTAGTGCTGAGATGCTCAATGGAGAATCAACTATATGGATAAACATGAAAGGTAACTGGCACTATGATACCGACTTCAAATAACATGAAGGTAGTGGAATTTACAAGCAAGGACCAGAGCATCAAGAAGCTCACATGGACTCACTCCTATAAAGTAAAAGGACAATCATGAAAGCACCTAGCTTCCATAAACAATTGAGGAAAGGAGGCTACTTTTTGGAACCCATCAACGACTTCGCGAAAAAACATCATCATTCAATGTTACCTCTTCATGGGTAACTTTTGAGAAATGAAAAGTACTTCAGTAAAAGCGGGTTGTCCCCACCTTGTACCATAGGTGATTGATAGGTGTGTTTCCCTTTCTATTGTGTGTGTTTCCCTTCCTGTTGTGTGTCGTGTGTTTCCTTTCCTTCATTTTGTGTGTGTGTTTCCTTCTTCTAACCTTCCTTTCTAGAAGTTGTACATGAATCCATAGGTCCCAATGGATAAGGCACTGGTCAACAAATTATATGGTCTAAAGTTGAGATTCTGGATTCCCATGCCATGTCTTCACTGTTCTCAATCCATGTCATGTCCCCGAGCTAGAGCGACTCTTGTCTCCTAAAAACTACTCTCAGCCAAATTCAAAGTTTTATGAGCTCATGCCCTTCGTTGGTGTTTACGCCAAGTTAGAGATTGAAAAATTAGCAAAATTCATGCCCTAGAGTTGTTTAAACCTTTTTTTTGATAATTTTTAGAAATCCTCCATTTATTGGTTTGTGCACGTAATATCCTCTTTGCAACCTCCTTTTTGATCAAAATTGTTCACTTTTCTATGGCTTGGGTTGTCAAATCATCCTTTTGCCTCCATGCCTCTGGTTTGTGAAGGAAATTCAAATCTTGGACTCAAAATGACGAAGTTCTCTTCCTCTGTCTATTTTTCCCGCAGTCGGGAACAATGGGCGTTTCTTTCCCCGTCAAATTTTGCCTCAACATCCCTGAGTGATACATGGATGTCTCTTGTTGGATGCGGTTCGGTCAAACTTCAAAAATTAGCGGAATGGCTCCACATGTCGCAATGACGTAACGCTAAGGGCAGGGTCCAAGGGATAGTCTTCAATTAACCGCGGGCTTTCCAGTGTCCTGTACAAAATGTGGGTAAAATCAGCTAAGTATGGAAGGCTCAGATACGGCTCCATGTGTTGCGAATGACACAATTCTTAAGGTGGGGTAGAAAGGGCTAATTACCAAATCAGCGTCGAGATCATCACATGGTCGGAGTCCTTGGAGAGGCAAAGCCTGTTGTTAAAAAGTCAAAGTGGACAAACGAGCCATTGGGGGGATTTGAGATTTTGAGCCTCTTTGTAAAAAAGGCAAAAATTAAAAATTAACCTACATCCCCGATTAGGTTATCAGGGAAAAAGTCAAATCTTGAGCTCGAAGGGAAAAAGTCAAAGGTGAAGCCCACCGTTGAAAAGTCAAAGCACAAGAGCGGGTTGGTGGAGGGGTTTGATTTTTGAGCCTTTTTCCAAAAAAGGTTTAAATGTTTAGAAAATATACGCAACCCCATCTCCAACCGAGAATGTGCCACGTGTCTAGTCAAATTAGAGTGGGTTGGGTGAAGGAATTTGATTTTTGAGCCTTTTTCCAAAAAATGTTAAAATGTTGAGAAAAGGGCCATGATCCCATTTCCAATAAAAATGTGCCACACACCCAAAGTTGAAAATTCAAAGCGGGGTTGCGGGCAATTTGATCCAAATTGCCAAATGTCACAAAAATCACAAAATGTGAAAGGCTTCCCCCGTAACCGCTCCAATCCCTTCCTACCACGTGGACGGCCCAATTTCAGAGTTAGAGGAGAAAATCAAATGGTCTATATTTAAACTGGAAAATCGAATGTAACAGTTGCTTTGCAAGATCTGGTTTTTAACCTGCCATGAGCATTTTATTTACAATAGAGGAATTTGAAAAGGCGTTGAGGATTTTTGAATTTGTAAAGGTTTCTTGTGAAGAATATAATGGATTCTCGAAGCCATTCCAAAAGAGGGTGATTGATTTCAAAAAGACTAGAGTGCTCTATACATGGAAAAGGAGAAAACACCATTTTTCTTCCATTTTCTCTTCTTCCTCAAATTTCTTCCATTTCTAAGCTATGTACAAACTCGCTCAAGCTTCAATAATAAAATAAGGAATTTTTTCCTCTTTAATTGAGGAATTAATTGTTACTTTATGCGACTAATGAGTTTCATTCTAACTTGTAGTTTCTCCTGCAGATTTTTTTTCTTCCGACTATAAATGCATGTGAATGAAATTTATAATTAATGTGTGTGGGCATCTCGATATTCTACTCGCATGACATTAGTTTTTCCTACCTCCATTCTCACTCCCTTTCCATTCTAACAAAGTTTCTTCTCTAGTGAGAAATTGCTAGCTTTGTCACACGGGGTCAATGGAGTGCCCCTATTAGATCTCTCGGTTGAAAGGCCACCATTGAAATCAACTTTTGCATGCATGCACATACAAAAGCTACATCGTCAAGTAGAGGGACTTAGATTCCCATAAGCGTTGGCTTGAAACCTACCAATTTGTCCAGAAGACAAATTTTCTCACTAACACTATGTTAATATATATTTATAATAGAATAAGATTTCGGTTTTGCGTACAATATCTCTATTTCATATAGTGTTATTATGTGAAAATATAAATTTTGATATTTATATGAAAATCATGAAAGTCAAAATTAAAAATGAAACGTCACATGCAAGGTGATATTAATTACAAAACCGTCACAAAAAAATTTCTTGACGGGTGGGGGTGACCGTCAAATTTAACCCTGGTGGTAGAGTAGTAATCATCATTGGTTACTACGTGTGCGAAGCTTTACGCATGTGTGAATAGGGAATATCGAGGCCACTCATAAGACAGATGATAATATGTACACAAACTTTGTTTCCACCCTCAAGGACTTTGTTTCCAATTGCCTTTTTCATAAAAATAGATTAAAAAAATATTTATTTAATAAATTATTTAACACATTTTTAGTGAAAATTTCATTCCCACATGTTTCCCATGAGCATACGATTCAATACCCACATGTCTAATTGTAATTTGACTCACCATTCAACCATTTTAATATTCAGGAAACTATATTACAAAATTCATGACATTCAATTATACTTTCATAAAGTAGTGCCCACTAGGCCCTCAAACAAAATATTTAGGAAAAATAAATACAAAATCTTGATTAAATAAAATATTAAACACATTTTCAAAGTGAAAATTCCATCCCCACATATATCCCTCGGGTGTGTGAGTTAATAACCCCATGTTTGGTTGTAATTTGATTATCGATTCACCCAATTTATAATTCAAGAGCATTTATTAGAAAATTCATGGCTATATGCACTCATTCTCATCCCTCCTTATTAAAGGAATTAAATCCCAACATATAGATAGATAATGGTTATCCCAACTATATCGAATCTTGTAGGAACATATGTAGTGTGGAGGTTCATCTCTATAGAGCCATCCAAACTATATATAGTTATAGTCATTCCCTCCATATCTATCTTATTTTTATGTAGAAAACACTAGATAATTGGGACATATAGGGGAAAATGTTACTCAACTATAAAGAGGGGGCCTATCTAGACTCTTATACTCTCTATGGGTTTAGGGGGAGGGGTCTAATAATTAATATTTATTATTATTTTTAACAAATGTTGTTAGAAAATTATTAATAGTGATCACATAATTAATTATTATGCATGTTAGTAGTTAGTTGTTATACCCTCGTGTTTCTATACCGGGTTACTTGTTACTCTCACTTCCTATTATTTAAAAAGAAATTGGCTACTTTAGTGGCTATATAATAACCATTGTATTGTGCTGGAAATTAACACACAAATGTTATGTTATATTATTTTTGTTGTGCAATATTTCTTAACCAAACTCTTCATTTGGTATCGAGCGAGGATGTTAGAGGCTTGTGATGGAAGTTTATTTTATTTGTAGGGGAAATTCCAAATCTATATTCTTGCCAAAAATACATGTATAACTTCTCAATTCAGATTGATTTACATATAAATAATTTATTGAGAGCATTTTAGAATTTTAAGGTTTTTGTTTTGCTTTGTGAGATACTATATTTTTTTCATTCAAATCTGATACACCTCCACACTAATCGGCTTGAGGTTGCTAGTTTGAATCCTTGCATTTTCTTAGATGGATCTTATGAGCCTATTTTTTTATTCATCGCGTGACACTTAGTCCCAATCCACATGAGATAAAGGAGGATAAGGAGAGCCTCAATCAATATCAAATCACACCTCAACATCTTGTCGTGCTTATGTACATAATTTTTATAGAAATTGTGATTTGGTAGTATGTTAAGTTGTAAGAATCCACTTCAATAACTTCATAAAAAATGGACACCTCAAAAACTCGGAGAACAACAGAGATACCACAATTCATAGCTGACCTTCCTCCTTTATTGCTAATACATTTTTAGAATGCCTTAAAACTATTGAAAATGTTGATTATCTAGAGCAATGGCATTGTTGTCTTCCATGGGTGAAACATAACTAGAGAAATGTCACCATGGAGCTATCTCCCACAGCTCGCCCAATGAGAAGATTACATCAAAATCCTACACCCGAATCTATGTGTAGTGGATCTCCCAAAGTATGTTTTTTTCCCTTTTTTGTGTCATTATCATCCTCTAAGAAGAATTCATGTTTGTATATTGTTAATCCTTAAACTCAACATCTTGTTTGTTTATTTATTTTCATTCGATTGTGTAAGTTGTGTTTTAGTCTATTTAATTTCTAATTATAGTTTCTAACTATATTAGAAATTAAAAGTTGTCATGTGTAATAAATTATTTTTTATTAGTGGAAAATAGTTTTTGAAAGGGACTATACCCTTTTACAATAGTGCTCAAAAGCAAAATTTAACCCTGAGATAGCCCGAACAAAGAAAAAGCCACCAAGAACAAAGAAAAACAAAACAACTTACTTTAAAAGCGGCTAAATAGCAAAACAACAACACAAATGCCAAAGAATCATAGATGGCCATTTCCCGGATGTAACAATAATATCACTAAAAAAACAAGAATCAAACCTTGTCCAGGACGGTGGGGGATTTAGATTTGACATTACCCTTCTTTTTCCGATCCACCACTATCCAATCTAAATTTCCAGCATCCAATGCAATCGAAGCATCTGCAATGGAATTGATGTAAATGTGACCCACAGAAAGGGGGCCAAAACTTCCTTAAACACTGAATCAGCAATCTACGGAGCATAGTCTGTTGGTAGTTTCACAAAGTTGGCTTGTGAATTAGTCACGATGGGTGAGTCAACTTGCAAGGGGGCACTAGAATCCCCAGCTAGATCTGAGATGATTGTGAGATGTTCAGGAAGAGAATCCTTCCACCAAGCAGTTTTGGTCTTTCGTTTGGAATGTTCACAATCATTTGTAACATGACCGGTTTGGAAGCAACGCCGACATCTGAAGGCAAGTCTCTCATAGTCAATCCTCTGTACCCAGAGCCTTTCTCCAATCTGAAGATTGATTTCTGCTGGTAAGAGTTTGGAGGTATCAATATCCACCAGGATTCGAGCAAACGTAGTATGTGTTTGAATGGAGGTCTTACCATCAACTGCCACACATGAGCCAAGAGTATCACCTATAGCAATGAGACAAGATCTATTCCAAAGTTGTAATGGAAGTCCTGGTAAATGAACCCAAATCGGGTAGGTATCAAAAGACTCCTTTAACGGATCGAAGGACGGATACCATGGTTTGGACATAAGTCCATGTTCCCCCCAAACCCAATGCTGGCTAAGAATTAAATCCCTATCAGCAGGGGTTTCAAAGACCGTAATGAAGTAAGCTTTAGCACAGGGATAAAGCTCAATCTTACCTTGTATTTTTTCTCTCCATCTCTGGGCTATCCATTCATGGAGCTGAGAAAGCTTAGGCCAAAATTTATGAAATCTGCATATGAGACCCAGCTGGGAGAGATTTTCCTCCTCCTTAAGAATCTTTACAAGTAGATCCTCCTCAATTTTCAGCATCGGGACCTCCTGTGAGGGTTTCAAGAGCTCATTTCTGGTATTCTCCTTTTGTTTGGAGACCGCTGAAGCATAGGAAGTGGATTTATCTCCACCAGAGGTTTTCTGAAGCGAGTTGGATCTCTCCTGCTCTTGAAAGAAGATCCGTCATTTTTAAATGATTCATTACCATTGTTGAGATTTGTAGGAGAGACCGAGCCAACTTTACCTGTCCCAATAGAGAGATCCCCTATTTTTGACAGGTCAGAGAAACTTTATCCCGAATTTTCTGTGAAGGGGGGTCTTGATTAGCATCAAAAGCCATGTCAATCCAAGAGGTTGGCTCTATATTTTCCATGTTACAGGCACCGCCATCAGTTTTGGATGCTAGGGACAGTTCCCATAGCCGTCGCCAAGGAGAAGGGCATCCCATTTTGATTCACTGATCATGCCTCCAATAGTCCCATGTCATGTGTAATAATTATTGATTCATAGCATTAGTAGTATTTTCTTTATATTTAAAGTACTCGTATTGTCAAATAAGTGTCATTAATTTAATAAGTTGTTTATGTTCATCATTGTTGTTTAATAAAAGATTTTTGTTGAGTCTCTCTATTGTCATTAAATGTTATCATTTTTTCGTTCAAGTGTCAATTATATTAACTTCATCGTGTTATTGTTTGAGTCTTGTAAACATTGTCCATTAGTGTCATAGTGAGGTGTTATAGTCAAAGTCGAAAGTGTCAAAATTCTATAATATTAAAAAAATTCTTACGGATGCATTTTCAATGTTACCTAACATCTTGGTGACCACAGATCCTTAAAAGCTAAATTCACCGAGCTAGCAACATGATACCGGAGGATTGATGCATCGAAGTGGAGGTCAATTAGTAAACTCTCATCACTCACCAACGATGAGGCCACACAAAAGATATGGTGGCATGAGTATAATATGAGTATATTGTTTTCGAGTGTGTTTTTTAATTTTTTTGAGTACTTCGATTGGATGTGTTTCTATTGCTTTGTGTGGTGTTTGGTGGATACTGGAAAAGACTTGTGTTGGAGTGCAGATGACTATCAATGATCCTCTGATTGACGTGATCCTCTAACTGTCATACTTCATCCGAATATGGTTCTCTTGTGAATACATTCACTTGTAATGGTGACCATGTGCAGCAAGATCCGGTCAGTTGTATGTCTTCGATACACGCTTTACATCTCAGTGTTCGTGTGTGGAAATTTCACATTATGGGGGGGAACATGACACCAATTTTCATTTCCTTTCGATCCTAAAACTACTAAATTCAAGGGAAAATTCATGTGTCAATGGTAGTTTCCTTTTTGTTCAAGATTGAGTGGAAATGATAAACAACAATGGCTACAAGTAAGAACATTGTGATTCTTATCGAATGAAATGTGAAATTTTTCCAGTATGTGTTCTATTGTTCAGTTTTGTGAGTTGTGTTTCCTATGTTATTCCCTATAGTGAGATATTGATGAGGGCTAAAAATAGTACTTGACACATCATGATGTGGTTTGTGGTAAACCACTTGAAAACCACCAGATATCGGTTTGTGCTCAACCGTTGTAAAACTATCTGTCACAAGTTTTTATTGTCTGTGAAAATCACCTATTCATGAAAGTAGGTAAAAGTACAAGGATAGGTTTCCCCATGTTCGCACTAAGGGGAGGAATGTTAGGAAATTATCAATAATTCTCAAGTAATTAATTATTATGTATGTTAGTGGTTAGTTGGTATACTCGTGTTTCTATACCGGGTTACTTTTTACTCTAAATTCCTATTATTTAGGTAGTTGGGTACCATTGTGGCTATATAATAGCCATTGTATTGTGTTGGAATTTAACACATGAATGTTATATTATATTATTTTTGTTGTGCAATTCTGAACCAAACTCTTCAAATGTCAAGGGTGGCTAAAATGTGGTTTATATTTGTACCACATTTGTATCACTCGCATCTCTAACATAAAAAAAAACATAAAGTGTGATACCCAAACACAATCCCACTTTTTCATTTCCTCTTAATAGGGGAAGATGGGAAAGAAGAAATTGAAAATGGAGAGGAGAAGAGAACCATAGTGGAAGAAAAAAAATGATAGAAAAAGGAAGAGGATATAGTGAGAGAAAAAGAAGAAGGGAGGAGGAAAAAGGAACAAGGAAAACACAAAGGAAAACCTAGACAAAAAGGTGGCACCAATAGAAATATGGAGCAAAACTAAAGCCTACAAGAAAATTAAACCTCAAATGGAATAAGAAGAGTATGTGAAAAATACCAAATTACGGGTATGTAGATTTACATTTAAATTTAATAGATAATGTAAACCCTAGTGTAAATGGTAAACCCTATGGTAAAGTGTGGAAAGTATAGATAATATTATGTAAACCCTAGTGTGTATTGTGTAAACCCTAGGTAAAATTTTGTAAATTGTAAGCCATAATATAATATTCAATCAACACCAAATATAAATCTAAAAGGAAAAATCTTGCAAATGATTTATTTTTTTGATTGGGAAAGTATGGAGAATGACCTAAGCAATATAATCATAAAAAAACTAGATAAATTTCATACTACTCAAAAAAATTTGGTCTATGTTTCTCCTTTCTACCTCTAACTTAGAGTATGTCGGTGGAGATGGGCCTATATATGTAGTAAAAACTAAAAAAAAATCTCTTACTTCACTTCAACATGATTTAGTGCCACATTTTCCTCCAGGAGCTTTGTCTTTGTATTTCAACAATATTGTAGTGTATTTCATTCAATGTGTCATACCACTCTTCTTCCTGAAATGTTTCACATTCATTTCTTCAACTTTTCCTCATGAACAACATCTCATGGATTTATCTAAAGCCCAATAATTATCTTTTTAGGTTACATCTCTCCTTCATGGTTTCCCTCGAGGTCACCTCTCCCCGAATGACATCATTATCTATGATGAATTGTTTTCTATTCCACCTTAGGAAGTGACACCACCATTGTGTTCAACCTATGGGTGGTCTTTATTCTTTGGGTAGAACACGACATATACTTTATTTTCTCTCTAATTTTTTACTTTCATTGTTTTTTTCAATAATTCATGCATGTCTAGCTACGCAAGATGAGATTTTTTTTCTCAATAAATTTTAAAGCTGTCAAATTTTGTGTCTCCTTGCAATAAGTGCCCAAATTTAATCATGTTATACCACGTTTCCCATTCAAGTACTTTCTATTTTCAGTGTGTTTCCAATTTATTCTTTCATTAATTCAATGTTTTTTACTAAACCGTAGAATTTTGGTTTTGATATTAGAGAGGAATCAACCTATTAAGAAAGAATTTGATGCCATTACCTATGGTATCTCTAGAGATCGAGGTGCGGAAAAATATGACATTGTTGAAGATTCTGACAAAACCCATGTTCCACCTCAACATTCATCGAACTCTATGCACCCACCACAGAGTTATAAGTTTAGAGTATATTTTGTAATTTAATAATTATTTATCATTTTAAAATTATAATTATTCATGTCAATAATAAGAAGTATACTACTTATAGAGACCTATAGGATTTTTTTAACGAAGAATGCCACATTTGTATGAGTGCACATCCCTTAACCTCTAGGAAATCGACACAAAGATATATATTTATAATTGATTTTAAATTATAAGATTATTTAATTTTACTATACAATTATAATACCATTTTTGTATCACATGTCTACTTCCCATATAGACAGATGGGAGGATGACGATGGTGAAATGCGCACATTTCCATTGTCTGCTTTTAGGGTGCCCCTATATGAAGGTATAAATTTATAGTTTATTTGTTAATATAAGAAATATAAGTTTCTTAAGGAATTTCAAATGTCATTGTTATTCCCATTTTTTGGGAATTATTCCATTTCCTTATTGAACCACACTAGTCATGCCATTTAGTATATTGAAACTATTAATTTTAGTTATTTACACTTGTGAAATCACGATTTTATCAAGTTTTTATCACTTTATGTGTCTATCGGCATGCTAGTAGTGTCCTAATTTAAATTTAATATGTTTATTAATACATTTAGTACATTTAGGAAAGAGAATTATCACAAGTGAGTGATACTAAATTGTAAGAACATATAATCTATTCTAATTTTCAATCATATTTGTTGTAAAAGAATAATTCACATACTTAGAGAGCATATAACATTCACTACTTGTTGCATCCATTGATAAGGTGAGGAGGGTTAAGACATTCACATATATTGTGTTCATCGTTGAATTTCATTGAATTTTAATGTCAAGATTTTTTAAAATAAGTGATTGAGAGAGCCCCCAGCTCCAAACATCATTTTTAAATTGTTTTATAGAATATTATGTCAAGTTAGGTCTTCAAGCAAGGAGAACAATTTCCTAGTGGCTTGAATTGTGGAAAAGTGAGTGAGGCTTACAATTTTCAAAGAGAAAGTGATTAGACTCATCTATACATTTCAACAAATCACATATAGTTTCCTTTTAGTATTATATCATAGACGGTATTGTGTTACTTTACTAGAGTACAAATTTGGCTCCAAGAAAAGCTCTCAATCTTTTCCCAGGACTTGTGTTTTTAGTTTTAGTTCATGAATTTGTATTCTATTATGTGTTTATTATGAAGAATTACTATTTTCATTTTACATGTACTTCTACAATCCTAATCTAATCATTTGTGCTAGATGTTCACAAGAAGTTATTTTCTCTAACTCTTGTATATCTACTTCACTTCTACTTCAACTCATAATTTAATCAACTATTATGGATGAACACGTAGAAGCTATTTTCTCCAATTAAATCCTATGAGCACGGGGGTTCATTAATAAGGCAATATACTAGCATATTCGTTCTTATCGAGGTAATAAAATTTGATAAAATCAAATTCAATATACCAGTACACATGACGGGGTGAAAGGGGTTGATTTACTAAAATTTTGAATAAGGTATTGGGGTAGGTTAGAGAGGTCAACCAAAGGAAAGGTAGGATTAATTTTAATAAAAAAACTAAAAATTTTGAACCCTAGATTTTAAAACTAAAGAGCTTAAAATTGCAAAAGGAGTGTGCTCATAAAGTTAAACTATGATCTCTTTTTGAATAAGGAAATCTCAATTACAAGGTTCTTAATCAAGAAATAATAAAATATGAACATGTTCTCAAATTAAATATATCAATCTAGATAAGTATGTTGTCCAATTAAATCTATCAAGTATTCTAGATGAACATATTGTCCAATTAAATATGTTGACCAACTCCTATTAATCTAATCAACTATTCTATGTGAGCATTCTCCAATTACATCTTTCAACTATTCTAGATCAATATGTTATCCAATTTAATTTGATATTATATGTTTTTATCATATGTACAAAAATTAATCTAAATAATTATTCTATAAATATGTTTTATTGTATACCTACTCATACTCATAATCTAATCAACCACTCCATATGAGCATGTTGTCCACTTAAAAACAACTATTATAAATAAACATATTCTCGAATTAAATTAGATGCTTTTATTTGTCTTTTTTTATTTTATTTTGTTATATACCTACTTAGACCCCCTCCCACTTGTGCTATATTTTATTTGATGAAATCTATATCATTAATTGTATTGCTCTGGCTTGTTTTCTTACACACGGGAAAGATGGAGGTGACCAGATGAGGGCGAAGACCATTTTATTTTTCAGGGAAGAATATTTGTGTCTCAGTCAATTGAAACGTTTTAATTGAAAAAACATTAATTTTTGTAATCAATTCAAACAATTCTATTAAAACATTTGTGTTTTTCAGTCAATTCAATTCAGGCGTTTCTATAGAAAAATGTCTATATGAAGCATTGTTTAATGCATTTTTGTTAATATAAAGCGGTCCTTGAAAGGCATCTTAAATAATTTTTGCCTTTTGTACTCTTGCTTTTTTTTATACAGAAGTACAGACTGCAGAATATGGAGAAAATTCTTGGTATGAATTCTGGCCAAGGCGAGTACAGCTATGCTCAGAATTCCTCTCTTTGGCAGGTTTAACTGTTATTTCTTACCATCTTTTTCTTTCTTTGTTTAACAGACATTTTCTTGTATGATTTCATCTGTTTTGATGCCTTGTCTGATTTGCAGAAGAACATATTATTGAGCGCAAAACCAATATTGGAAAAAAGCATTAAATCATGGAAGAACACATTCGAGTGCAAGACATTATGCATTGCTGATTTGGGATGTTCATCTGGATCAAATACACTTTTCATCACTGAAATAATTACAGAAGCGATCCGTGAGAAATATGATCAAGAGGGAATGGGAGTTCCCGACTTTCAGGTTTCTTACAACGATCTTCCATCCAACGATTTCAATTCCCTTTTCGCTCTTATCGAAGCCCTTCCTCAGGCTCCTGAAAGGTCAAGGAATTTTGTGGCGGCGGTGCCTGGTTCCTTTTATAGTAGCCTCTTTCCGCCAAATACTCTTCATTTTATCGTTTCCTCCTCCAGTCTCCACTGGCTTTCTAAGGTAAATTTGTGAAAAGTTTATACAGTTGGTATGTTAGCAGTCATCAAGCAACTGACCTTGCAGCGTTGCAAGCATTTTTTTTTTAAATTGCGGAAAAAAAAATTGTTTCAGTTTAGGAGTTCCACTTTGACTGCTTCAATACATCCCCTTCAGCGTTTTCATGGCACATTGGACATGCGATTGCTCGTTTCGTTTAGGCCTTATATTTTTACCATTTTTTTGTTAATATGTATTAACTCCTAATCAGTCAGCAGGAATGTGCTATTTTATCTTGTAACAAAGTAACTATTTAAATCATTATACATACAAAGTACAATTTTAGTAGCATGTATATACTCAATCAATATATATCATGTGATCAGGTACCCCCAGAGGTAGGAGATAAGAATAGCAAATGCTGGAACAGAGGCAGAATATGGATATCAGAAGAGGGACCAGCTGAATTTGTAGAAGCTTACTTTGCACAATTTCAAAGAGACTTCAATGCATTTCTGAAAGCTCGGGCGAAAGAGGTGGTGGTCGGGGGTCGGATGTTTTTGGAGATTAATGTTCGTACAAGTGCGGAAAAAAGGAGGAAGGAAAACTTATTTTTGGGAATGCTGGGATGTGCCATCAATGAGTTGGTCTCTCAGGTATTCTTCATTTCATATTATATATACAAGTCTGTGATTTTATTAGGGAAAATGTTAAACTAAACAGGTTGAACACTAGTGACTTAGAATTGACTGGGCTGTTAAAATCCCTGGGTTTAACTCCTTTCAGCTCGAATGGAGTTAAACACATGGGTTATTTAATATATTTTTTTGTGTTTTTGACTGTTTTTGTCCAAGTTTGTTCAAGGAGATGAAGTCCGTTAATTCACACCGCTTTTTTTTTTTTTTTTTTTTTTTTTGGGTGGTGTTTTTGAGTGTTAAAATCCCTGCATTTAGGTAACTTCATTCAGTTCGTATAGAATTGATAGTTATTTAAGCATGGGTTATTTATCACTTTTGGTGTTTTTGAGTGTTTTAAGTTCAGGTATGTTCAAGAAGATGAAGTTTGTTGTTACCACATACATCATTCTGATATTTTAATATAATATCTTACAGGGTGTAATAGAAGAGGAAAAGCTGGATTCTTTCAACCTTCCAATATATTTCCCCACTGCAGAGGAAATGACTGGTGAAGTGTTGAAACAAGGATCCTTCACTGTTGTGGGGCTTGAGATTGTTCACGGAGTGCTCTCCAACATGAATGCTTATTATAATGATAATGGCAAGGAAGCATTTGTAGGATTTCTCTCCAAACAAGTAAGAGCTATATTTCAGGGTCTCATCTCGTATCATTTTGGAGAAGAGATAACAAATTCTTTATTCCACACATATGCAAAGCTGCTTGAAAGCAAAATGGATCAACTCATGGAATATTCAGAGCAGTCAGAATGTGTAATGGCTTTGACACTAGAACGAGGAACAACTTAAAAACTCTGTGCATATTAGCAGAGGTTACAAGTTCGAATCTTTTTGAGTCCCTAAAATGGAGTTGTATTTCAGCTTGAATAACTAATCAGCTACATTTGGTTGAAACAAAATTTATTGAATGAGTGTTGTTTTATGAAAAATATCAAAATACTCCATAACATTTTTTTAAACTATAGATTGTATGATTATGATCCCCAAATTGCATGCATTTTATATGTAAGGCCCGATAAAGGTTTTTGAGCGTTTTAAGCACTACTTGGAGTTATTGCCTTTCTATCTCTAGTATTTGAAAAAAAAAAAAAAGCATTGGAATATTTAATAACACAAAATTAAGGTTAAGAAGACTTATTACACTTTTCCAAAAACAAAGTTGTCTATGAACTCATAAATAATTACTCTTGTATTGATGTCATGTTCAATTGTCAAAATGGAAAGACTATTTAATCTAGTTTCTATCATTGTTGACTTTAAATTACTTTTTACTCCTATTAAAATGGAAAATTATATCTCGTAATTATAGTTTTCAAAAGGAATGTAAAGAAACATTCATACCATAACATCTAGATTTGGGAACATAATATCTAAGGCAAATTTTCTTAAATATTTGACAACAAAGCTTGTAAAGTGTTCACATTTTGCTAATGCTTAGAAATGAATATGAAAAATCAATACTTGCCAAATAATTAATATTTTGTTTTAAGTATATGTTTTAAAATATTATTTTCATCCTCAACATTGTGTATAATTTTTGCCAAAATTGTAAACGACTTAATTATTTAATTCCATCCATTTTAACTAATTAACTATGTTTTGTGTGTGTGTGTGTGTGTGTGTGTGTGTGTGTGTGTGTGTGTGTGTGTGTGTGTGTGTGTGTGTGTGTGTGTGTGATACACTATCCTCCTATACTCGTAGATATTGTATTCAAATACTCATATGATATAATTGTAGAGACTATACTTGTACTTAAATAGTGAAATATTATTAGAAATTATTTTTTTGCACCATATAGGAAAATGACCAAGTAAATACAAAATGAATACCTTTTTATTTAATAGATGTATGATTTCTTACAAGAGGGAACACTTGGAAATTTAGAGCAACATTAGTTAATAAAAACAAATGTATGAGAGCTAGAATAAATTTTGTTGGTCAAGATTTGGTGGTAGTATGTGGAGGAATATCCTTCACTCATATAATACAAATTTTTAAAATGGTGAGGATATTAGAAGGAACAAGAATTATGGAAATCATTGCGTAAATAGAAAATTGTTATTACCCCATATCCCTCATTCGAAAAACGTCAAGTATATAAAAGCAAAAGACTCAGACTTTATAGTTATTCAAAATTAAAGATTGTGGTTAAGGATTTTGAAAGTAGGCTAGGTACTAATGAGAAATTATATTATTCATGTCATTGAACCAAAAATCATAATCGTAGTAATAATTTATGGAGTTGGGAATATCGGTCTATAAAAATATAGAAAAAGAGTTCCCTTATATTATAGCACCCTAGGAAACTACCTAGGTTGTCTAGAGCGTAATCCTTGCTTGTAAATTATATTGGTCACATATTTTGTGACTATTTCCAAACAAATATTTATATCCATCATGTCCCTTCACCTATAATTAAAAGAGTATTACACTAGCAATTGCACATGAGTTGTAAAATGAAAAATACGGTCTCACTAATCTTCTAAGGAATACTAAAAACGTTCAAAACAATACTAAAAATTGAAAATCTTTAATTTAGCTCCTAACTATAAAATTTTGGAAGTGTTCATAATTTAAACATTTATGGTATAAAATAATAATAAATAACATAAATTTTCTAGATCCTGTATTTTAAGATTTTACCACCGAAAATATGAAATTTTTATGATTGGATATAAATGGAGAAATACATAAAATATTTATGATTTTACCGTATTTGATAAGTATGAATAGAACCATGTAAAGTAAATGTTATGAAGTATCTAAGTAATGCCTAACAAACCACATCTTCTTCATCAATTCCATTTGTTGACCTAAAACCCCAACAAGATTTTAGGACTTAGGAAGTAATCGATCACTTTTAAGGATGTACGCAAGAAATACACCACGTCTAATCTATGAATAAAAATTTAAATAAAGACACATAAATGATTTTATCATGCAAACTCCAATCTTTATTTATTCATCAATAATGATTACATCAGTTTTTAGTACATGCATATTCTTCGCTTTCTTACTCTCATACAAATCTCAAAACAAAATTCACATATGTCTTTCATTATGCCCTCTTTACATAATACATTGATTACAATAAATAGACAAAATACAATCTATTTAAAAGGTCACTTCCTCTTACTCGTGCCTCTGTAGGATTAGGAACTAATCAATCATAGTTAAGGATGTACATGGGAAATACACCACATATAATCTATGAACATAAATGTAAATAAAGACACATAATAAATTTTACTCCAAACTCCAATATTTATTTATTCATCAATAATGATTACATCAATTTTTAGTACATGCATATTCTTCCCTTTCTTACTCTCATACAAAATCTCAAAATGACATTCACATATGTATTTTGTGATCACCCTTTACATAATACATTGATTACAATAAATATAAAAAATACAATCTATTTTAAAGGTCACATCCTTTGACTCATGCATCCGTTTCGCTTCTAATATGATCTAGCATGATTTATCATCATTACGCGACTTTAAGTCGGCTTCCGCAGCCTTCTTCCAGTCTTCCCCGGATCTACTTAGTCTTACGTCACTTTCTCTATGTATTACGGATTTATAGTCTTCGGTGGCTTCCTTCCTTTATGTGTGGCTTTACGTCATTCCGTGGCTTTTGTTCTCCATCATGGTTGTCTTTACCTTTTCGCAGCTATCTTCTTAACCTTTTGGTTTATACCTAAACTCCTACCAACATTATCCCCCCTCTTAAACTTTGTCTCGTACTTGAGACAACAATCGATGATTAGTTTTACTCCAATTTTATTTTCCAAAATTTGGATCAATGGGCATCAACCACCAGGACTTAGATGTCTATCATATGGAAGGGGCTCCTCACTTAGACACCAAGGTATAAAACATCAACCTCCCCAGAACTTATACATCCGACGTAAGGAGGAGTTCCTTCGCTTCGGGACTTTATGGGGTTTATGGGACGCCTCGACCTTTAATATTCTACACAGTGTACTTCATGCGGCATGTACTTTGTAATTTGGGGAATGATATTATTTTCATAGTGAAGCCATGAAGTCAAATGAGAATGCACTTGATTAATCCATTCCTATAGTTGTGTATTCTCTTGAATCGCTGAGTGACACCAATTCTTATTGAGTGGGATCTGTTTGTATTTTGTTCCATCGATCTTGTGCAAGTGTAGTTTCTTATTGCATCCATGTCAAAGATTTATCCAATGTAGTGCTACATTCCTATATGTCGTAGGTCTTGTCTTTCGCCCCCACTTTGGTTTTGATATTTCTACGTAAGTTCTACTAATTTCCTCCTTTTGTGCACCATCCTTTTTCAGCATACAATGTCATATTTTGTAGATATCTTATGTTTGTCTTGTTAATTTTTTTCCATTTTTTCCTTATCTTCTTTGGTCATACTTGGCCATCCAATGGTATAGGTGTAGTATGATGGCAGAGACTCGAAATAGATTTTATTCAATGTGTCGCTCTTACAATCAAAAGAGCAGAGCCTTATAAAGGCTACGGGACAAGAGAAGAGGAAGGAGGATTGTTGTAACTATCTATAAATGTCCTGTATTAAACTAATGCATAATGTATTAAACTAATGCGCTAACATTCCCCCTTAATACATCACATTTCTCTTACAAATGTACCCCTAAACAAATCAAACTTCACTTTCTTTGAGAGGCTTGGTGAGAATATCTCGCAACCTAAAAATCAGTAGGCAAAGATCTTGGAGCTGAATTTGGTGGTTCAAGACCATTCACGAACGTAGTGACATTCGACCTCAATATGATTTGTTCGTTCATGAAAAATAGGATTCTTCACAAGCTTCAATGCACCTTGATTGTCGACCGAATGATGGGAGGTTTATCTTTAGGAATCCCTATATATATGCAAGAATCTAACATAACTAAATCACTTCGCACATAGCTCCTCGTGTGGCGCTGTATTCAACCTCAGTGGATGAGAGAGCAACAACAGTTTTCTTCTTGCTAACCCACGAGATAGGTCCAGATCCGAGATGAAAAACATATCCTGAAGTGGATTTCCTGTCATCAACAGATCCTACATAGTCCGAGTCTCTATATCCCTATAAGAAGAACCGAGTGTTCTTCTAATACCTGCACCAAATTCAACAAGACCTCGGACATATCTTAACACATACTTTGCTACTATCCAATGACATTTCTTCGGTCCCGCATAAATCTTGTGAGATAGCTCACCTGCAAAGCAAAGATCGGCTTGTATAAGTCAAGTAAATGATACTCCCAACAAGCTACATGTAGTGAGTGCCATCTACCTGCGGTGAATCTTGGAATCTAGAAAATTGCAAACCTTTTTCCATAGGTGTGGACATTGGTTTACAATCTGACATTCCATACTTCTCCAGGAGAGTCTTGGCATATTTCATCTAGGAGATGAAGATATGATTCTTCTTCTGTCATATCTCTAAGCCAAGACAATAGTGAAGTAGCCCCAAATCAGTCATGTTGAAGGATTTCTTCAGATCATTCTTTACATCATCCAAAATATTTTTAGAACTTCTTGTGATCATAAGATCATCTACGTTCAAAACCAGAATAAAAATATGTGTTCCTACCTTCTTGATATACAAATTTGTATCTGAGGGGCTACGAGTGAATCTATGTTGTAATAGGTGATCATCAATTTTTATATACCATGCCCTAGGTGCTTGTTTGAGTCCATAAAGTGACTTTATCAGATGACATACCTTGTGTGGTTGATGCTCATCTACAAACCCTTCAGTTGGGCCATGTATACTTCTTCTTTGAGGTCACCGTTCAGAAAATCACTCTTGACATCCATTTGTTGAAGTTTCCATCCATTTTGTATTGCTAGTGCACAGACAACTCTGATGGTTTTGATCTTCGTAGTCGGCAAAGGTCTCGTCATAGTCAATTCCTTCTTGCTGAGCATAACCCTTTGCAACAAGTCGTGCTTTGTGTTTGTCGATTGAACCATTTGCCTTATATTTTGTTTTGAAAATCCATTTGCAGCCAATGGATTTCTTACTGGAGGCAGATCGACAAGTTCCCATGTCTGATTCTGAAGTAGGGAATCATATTTAGCATTCATATCTTGTTTCCACTATGGTTGGTCTAATGCCTCACGAACAGTGTCAAGTTTGGTGCTATCAACAACTGAACTCATGAGTGCAAAATTTACCTCATGTCTAGCTTGACTTCGTGTTCTAACTCTCGTAGAAGTACCTGGAAGTGAGTTCAGGTGTGCATCCCTAATAGTATTATGGACCCATTTCAGACATTGGTGCTATCAAGCATCGATGTGAATATGTGTTTTCCAGTGTGCCTAGATCAACGAACAAGTATCCACTTATCTCTTCTTCTCTCTAAGAAGAATCATCTTGCCCATCATCTGGATGTGTGAGCAATCTATGTGATGAGGTCGGTACTGGATCTCCATTGTGTGGCATGGAGTCAAAGGATGACACATCACACACCACATCCCAACTCTCATAGATTTTCTTCATCTCAGGATCCATGACATGATATGCCTTTGAGCTAGTACTATACCCCAAGAAAAGACATGGCAGTGTCTTTGGATCGATCTTCTTCCTTGTCTTATCTGGAACATGCATATATGTAGTACAACCAAAAACTCTCAAATGATAGATAGAAGGTTTATGACCAGTCCATACCTCTTCCGGTGTCCTATTTTGTAAGATCTTTGTGGGTGCTCGGTTGAGTAGATACACTACTTTCTGGGCTACTTCTCCGTCATGAAATTGATCCTCCAACTTGGCGGTGGAGAGCATACAACGAGCCATCTCCATGATATGTGTCACTTGGAAATCCCATTTTGTTGGGGAGTGTAGGGTGCAATCAGATGTTGTTGAATGCCATGCTACTTCAGGTATGCTAAGAACTTCTTCGATACAAATTCCCCCCCTCAATCTGAGCAGAGGAGAAGGAGAGGCTTCCCAGACTACCTGGTGGCTTGCTAGTAAAAGGTTTGGAAATTGGCAAATGCCTCACTCTTCTTCCGGAGAAAATATACCCACATTTTCCGTGAGTAATCATCAATGATGAGCTAGAAGTATTCAAAACCTTGGAAGCTAGCTAGCAGGGGTCCGCATCAGATCGGTGTGTACAACCTGAAGATGCTTCGTAGAATGATAAGAGATCTATTTGAACAGACCTCTGTGTTGTTTCCCGCAAGACATCCCGAGAAAACAGGTAAGGAATGGGAGAGTGGAGGAAGCCCTCTTACGATTTCCTTGGCACTGAGATGATGTAGAGCCTTGGCAGAAAGATGACCATATCGAAAGTTCCATAGTGCAGTGGACTCCACCATTGAAGCAGAGAGAGCAATGTTAGATGAAGTGACCACATCCAGTGCAAATAGATGATGCTTCATAAATGCTCGAGAAATAACTAAGTCTCCTGGGAAATGATGCGAGACTTAACCCCTTTCTCAATAGAGAATTCAACTGCATTTGATGATTAAAAATTGACTCACAGACAAGATATTTGAGGTCAAACCTGGAACATATAGCACCTTCATGAGTGTACATCTTCATGTCCCAAGAGGAATGATGACATCACCAATCCCCGCTGCAATATACTCCTGATTATCTGCGATGGTGATCGATCTCCAGTGGGCTGGTCACTTAGGGTATGGAACAACTTCTTATTGTCAGTCATGTGTTTGCTAGCACCCAAATCAATCAACCAAACACTTTTTGATGGCTGCGAAGTCTGTGAGACTAGGACAATGTCCAAATGAGTTGTGTCTGGAACCTCTTCATCAGAGGAGGCATCCTACTGAGCAGCAATATGACCCTTCTGCCTCTGATTACAAGCACGCCATCGGGATTTCTTGGAATATCCTTGGCCAAAAGTGCTCTCTTCTCTAGAGTTACCATACTTGCGACGTTATAATAACAGTTCACAGTCGTGTGCATATCCGTGGAGCAAATTTGGCACCATTAATCCACCTTATTGTTTACTACTTACTGGGGTGGTCTTTGTTGTGGCCACCGAGAAGGTTCTTCTTTGTGGATGCTACTTCTGATTTTGGGGGGCTGACTACCCTTTCGAGGCTTGTTGTTATGCTTTTGCCTCGTGATGAGAGCCTTGTCTTCAAAGGCTTCTTGAACATTCTGAATGGCTTCTTCCTGCTGGAGATAATTCACCAGTTTGACAAAACTCACCTCCTGTTGAGTGATGGTCAACGTGGTGATCAATGTCCGAAACCAGGAAGGAAGAGCTGCAAGGTGAGTGGGACTAGCAACTTGTCATCCACCGGTTCACCAAGAGTAGAAAGTTCTACGTGTAACTCGACCACACGCCGCAAGAAGGCTTGAATGATTCGCCATCATGCATACTCATTGTGTGAAGCTTTTTCGAAAATGCAAAGCATCGTCATCAGATTCTTGGCTTCATAGATGGTACACAATGCAGCCCATGCCATAGAGGAAGTGGTTGCTTCCTGAATGTGAGGGTGAACCTCATCGAGAAAGGCTCGAGTGATAAGCATTAGTGATTTTTCATCGGCCTTTTCATACTTAGCCAACATATCAATGTCTATGGGAGGGGCATCCGTGCTGAAACGATCCCCAAATATATTCAAACTGAAGAATCATCTGCATCTTGGTTTTCCATGCGGTGAAATTTGGCCCTTTAGCAACTGGGCATCCAACAACAAAATGTGAGGTGCAGACATTTCCAAAAACTCAAAATTGTATTTTATTTATTTATTTTTCAAAAATGGTTACAATGCTTACTGAAGGAACCTATCTCAAAGATGGGCTCTATAGGCTCGTGTAGTGAGACGCGGATGCTCCTATGGGCATTCTACTTCGCGTTCATCATCTACATCATAGCCACATTCAAGTTTTGCACGAATCCGTCGTGCTTGACATCGAACTTCGAACCAAAAATACTCTAATTGTCCTCGACGCACAATCTCATCAAAGAGAAGATTTCCAGTGTTGCGGAGTTTGTTGACTAAAGAAAAGAATAGTCCAACGGTGTCTTCGTTGTCGCTCAATGCCCAAACATTTGGTGCATTACTCGTGGTGCTTTCTACATCTAAAATTTGCGACATACATGGTGGCCTCATGGGCTGTACCTCAGGAGAATGGTGGCATAGGTGGGGATGCTTTGGAAACCAAAGTTGAAGGTCAACTTAGGTTTTGACATCTTTGCAAGACTCCATGTAGGTCTCCCCCTTTCACTTTCCATGCACAGCATAGGTACTTCTACGGGATTTTTTTCAAATGCCCAGGATTTTAAACAACTCGAACTTCCACTCTGCAAATTGCCTCTTCGCCACGTAGGTCCAATGATAGCAAATAAAAAAAATAGCGGTTCCAATGAAAGGAAAGTGGGAAAGTAAACATGCACAGGGACATTTGGAAGGAATCTCCATGTACGGCTCACCTCCTCCAAAGGTGCAGAAAATCCAACTTCCACGCTGTAAATTGGCTCACGATACCAATGATAGCAGAGACTCGAAATAGATTTTATTCAATGTGTGTCTCTTACAATCAAAAGAGCAAAGCCTTATAAAGGCTACGGGAGGAGAGAAGAGGAAGGATGATGTTGTAATCGTATGTAGTTATCCTGTATTAAACTAATGCACAATGTATAAACTAATACGCTAACATAGTACACCCCGACTGCATTCGATTCTATCTCTAGATTCTTCACCTTTGCGGTTTGAAATTCACTTCTTTTTTATGATTCTCTGCTACATGAGGTTTCATGGCATCTTCCTTGTATTTTCTTATTGCAATTTTGTGTTTTTTGTTTTTTTTGCCTCCAAGTTTATGCGGTGTTCTTTCAGGATTTCCCCTACCGCATATTTATTATATGTTTCAACATCAATGTAATATCAATCTTGATCTATGGCTTATCCATTTAAATGCTTATGAACATCTTTTGCATTTCCTCCTCTAACTCTACACATCTTTGCATCCATCCCGAGTGGCACACTACTATAACACTTAACAGAACTAGATTTTTATAAAGTAGTTAGTTTATCTAAGTGGACTTTAAAGCCCTCCATAGTTTGCTCAACAATTCCTTGTTGGAGTTGGAAAGATTGTTCTTGTTTCCTCTTCTGCAGAGCATGTTGTATTCTAGATAGTGAGTCTCGAGTGCTCGTGTGGTGAATAGGGTAGAAGATGATAGTTGTAGTACTTGTTTATCATGTTACGCCTTCTCCTGTTTTTCCTTCTCTTTTTCTTCTTTCTTTTTCTGTTCTTTCTCTATTTTCGCTATCTTTTCTTCCTCTTATTTTTGCTTCCTTCTTCTTCTCTTCTTTTGCTTGATTCTTCTTTTCTTCTTCCTTCTCGCTTCTTCTTTCTTATTATTTTCTTCTTCTTATTTATTTTTCTTTTCAATTTATTCTTGCTTTTTCTTTTCTTCTTGTTCTTTTTTTCTTTTCTACATATTTTGCGTGTTTTTCTTAGCTTCTAACTCAGTTTTCATTTTTCTCTCTTTTTTTACTTTTCTCTCCTTCGCCACTTTCTCGCTTTTTTCATCTTCATCCTTCTGTTTCCTATCCAGTTCTTATTTTTCTTTCTCTTTTGTTTTATGCTTATATTTCAATTCTTTTGATTTGTTTTCCTTTTCTCGATCTTTTATCTTCTTATTTGGTTTCACCAATAGACCAATTGGCTCATCCACTTCCATTATGCACTATAACACACTCTTAGTGCAAATTTTATTTTACTTGAGAGTGGTTTATTCTTTTTGAAGCATGCCAAGTGGTGTGTTTTCTCTATCTCTATTTGGTCTTGTATTTCTTCTCGCTAGTGATGGTATAAGCAAGTGACTTATATCTTCAAGTATAAATGCATGCTTATCTAGATAGTACACTATGGTTTTTGTTATAGCCATCTGTTCTCCACTTGTAATTGCAATATATTCTTGGGAAAGTTGTGAGATTCCACCAGTAGTTAAAATGTTTAATAATAGTTCTAGGATTTTTGACTAAGTCATGTTTCTTCTATCGGTTTCGATTCTTCTAAAATTGATGGTGTTGATGGGTCCTGTAGAGATGTGGTGGTAATGGAGTGTATGATTGTTCTTCTTCCTGATTCAGAAATGTCTTATATTTCTTTAGACTTTATTTCATCTTTTCCATTGTTATCTGTGGCTTCCTTTAGTTTGGCCTTCTCAGCTAAATATTTTTCCTTTTTGTAATGGGATTTTAGATGCTAGGAGTTGTCTTTCATTTGTATTTTTAGGAAGAGCTTTTTTGATTCTTCCTTGTTTGATTGTGTGGAGAATTTTAGTCTATAATTTTCAATTGTATCTTCAATTACCTCATAAAAATTTGGCAATTTGGCTTTGGTAGAATCGAAGCGAGAATTAGAATTACTTCTATATATGTAGCCACTAGTTCATTCGACACCTCATAAGGTAATGGAGGTATGTGTTGGGTGTGTGTGTGGGATTGTAGGACAAATAAATTTATAATCTATGTCTATAATAAAATATACCTCCTTTTCATAATTTGGAAAAAAATTCAGTTCCTTTTTTCCAATGTTTTCATTCCTTATTTTTAATGGTGATAATATTATTTTTCTCCTTCATCTTTTTTTTTCTATCACTGATCTATCATCTTCTATGACTTAATATCTTAAGTTCTCTACTTTATCTTCCTTGTCTTGTTTCTCCACATTGTAGCATCTTGTTAACATTTTTATCTCTATTAGGCTTTCTTGTGGTTTTTTATCTTCCATTCTCGGCTTCTTTATGTCTTTGAGTATTGTTCTCGCTTATTCGGAGTTAGAAACAAGAATGTTCTAATCTTTTGTAGTGCCCTCCAAATATTCAAATCCACGTCCCAAAAGGAAAAAGTATGGCAGAAGTCCTTCACAATCTGATCCCAATCTTTTTTCCCACCTAACCTCTTAGTGTGTATACCATGACCTGGTATGGGCCCGAGGGTCCATACAAATAATTAAGTCCAGAATAGAGGATAAGTCTCTCTCCATATCTTCCAATGCTTCTCACATGCTTGAACATGTTTCCATGGATCTGTTTCTCTAGTGTAGTCGGGATTATGACATAATATCCTTCACTTTCCATGAATCATGCTTTGAGTAGGATAGTTACTAATTTCCATCAAGATATACTTGCTTTATGCACTGCCCACCAACTCGTGGCATTTATTGTCAAGGTATCATCCAGTTCTTCTATCCTTAGTTGATAATTTGGAAACATTCTCACCATAATCTTTATGTATCCTTATATATCTCCAAAGCCTAAATAATTTGATAGCATCTAATGAGATGTTCCTCTATTTAATATGTATAATATTTTTATTGGAAGGTCCTTTATCTTTTCTTCTTCTTTGGAAAAACAATCTTGGGCGGGAATAAGAATGTCATCTTCTTCTTCTTGAGTGAATAATATTCTTCTTCTTCATCAAGGTTATCTCTAGCAGGTATAAAAATGTCACTCACGAGATATCGTGATTATATTCCAATGTGATGACCCATGGCGGTATTATCCTTATTGAATATAAGTTATGCATTCTTGTTTCTGGGAATCCATGAATCCATGCTTCCACTGCATTACCTGACTCTTCTACAGTGTTCTCGAATTTGAATGAAATCTCACCATCTAAGTTTTGTTCAAATTCCTTGTCAATACCAGAAATGTTATTTAGTGCATATACTCCTTGTATCTCATCAAATTCATCCTCTTTAAGGTTGGGCCATACCTCCTATTTCCAAATGGAATTCAGCCCGGTATGTAGGGTACGTGAGCACATATCCCATTTGAATGTAAAGTAATTTCTTCTTCTTGAGCTCAAAGATCCATTGCAATCAACAAACCATTCTAACATTAGAATGGTGTTATGAGAAGGGTTCTCAACAAAATTCTCCACTACCTCAAAGTTCCCCAATTTATTGATTCCAATTAAATTCACCTCTAAATTCTTTAAAACTCCTATAGGTTATCTAGGGATCCATCCGCCAATCGAATAAAGTACCTCGCGGGATCCGAGTAGGTTTTCCAATAATTTCCCATGTGGTATTTGATATCTGTTAACATTTGTGCTAAGATCCAATAAAACCTTGGTGATGGTGGTGTTAAAAATATGCACATCTAGATAGATGGTGGACTTGCGCCATGTTTTTTGAGTGAGAAATGCATTTCTTTTCTTATTTGGTCCTTATTCAATTTGATGGACTTGATGCATCCTCTCCTCTTTATTCTAATATTTCCTGAATTGTTTCAATTTTTCTACTAAACCCCGATTGATGGTCATCTTTTCCAATTCCTTCAATGCAATCTCTTCTTCTTCACTAAAGCAATTGTTCTGTCTTTCTTCATTTTCTTGTGCTTCTTTACGAGTGATCTACTCTTTTTGAATTCTTTTAAGTATATTCTTGTTCTAATTTCTTTGGGATTCCACTCCTCTTCTTCTAAAGAATTTTTTTTCTCGGGAAGCTTTATTATTTTTTTTTCTTTGGAATTGCTTTAGTTTTAGGGGCACTTATAGTTAGAATCGCTACCATGTACCATAGTTCTTTTATGTTTTTATCTTTGTTACCCTTCTCCTTAAGTAGTTTTCTATTGTTTCCTCTCTTCTATCCTCCTCTGCAGTCCTCCCTCCTCCCGAAGTATTAGTCCCTAAAGTAGTGGTTCCTTCAATAGCGGCCCTTGCAGCGTTATCTTTTGATATGGTAGCTTCTTCCCAATGAATTCTAGTTATGTGTTTTACCTTCCTCTAAGTGTTTTCTACCAATTCCTCTAATATTGTTAATCCTCTTCTATAAAATTGTGTGGCTTCTAGACAGTGGAATGTGTTGTGTCCCTTCGTATGAAAAAATCCACATGGATCAAGTTTTGTACAATTTCTAGCAAGGTTTCCATCTTGCCCACATTTGTAGCAATTTGTTGGTCGTCTTTCTTTGTATCCGCCTGCTTGATTGTATCCCCCATGGTAACCACCATCATTATATCCTTGATATCCTTTGTAACCTCTACCTCCCGATATTTTTCATAGCCTCCTCTATACCCTCCTCTATATCCTCCTCTAAAGCCTCCTCTAAATCCACCGTGTTACCCTTTGTGGAAACCCCCATCATTGTAACCTTGGTAATTTGGGTTGTAATTTTTTCCTTGGTATCCACCTCAAAATTTAGGATGACCACCTTGTTGATTTGGGTATTGTGGTGCAGTTATCATTTGTTAACATGGTTGTGTAGGTGTTGTAGGTGTCATATTCATCTATTTTTGTGTAGGAGGTGGGTTAGGTGTTGTATCCTGCCTTGTAGCCATAGCTCTCCAAGCAGCGTAATCCTTCAAATGTTGTATCTGCCTTGCAGCCATAACTCTCCTAGCAGCGTAATCGTTCAAATCATCTAATTCATCAACCGAAGGGAAAGTATGGTGATAATTATTGTAAGAACCACATGTAGTATAGTAAATAAAATGATTTTTAGGTGGTGCTACTTCTAATAGAGGGAAATTTTCCGAGTGTGTTGGTCCCAAAGCCTACTGATTCTATACCATGTTTGTTCGGATGGAGTTATATTGTTGGATGATGGTTTCGTGAAGAATGTATTCATACCATGCAGCTTGCTCTCTTTACGTGTTCAAAGTAGGGGCGTTCAAGTCTATTATTCCCTTCATTTCAATAGACAATACACCACATTTTTGGTCGTGAATTACTTTTAGGAGGAGAACTTCTCTTCAATTTTTGAGTCCTTTATATTTCTTGTTGTAATTTCAATTTCACAAGTTCTAATTATGCTCTTTCCAGTTCAGTTTTTATTGATGTCTCCCCTTCCCTTTTCCGAGGTTGAGCCTCCAAGTTGATCGCCATTGCTATTGATTCTACAAGTGTCGAAATTGTTTCGTATCTAGTGAGGCTCGAGATAAGGAAGCAGATCCGAGGTGAAACTCTCAACCTTTTTCTTATTCATCAGGGGATCTTCTAATTTTCTAGTAACAAGGTTAAATCTGTGACTAAACTCTTTCACCGATTCTCCTTTTTGAACTGAGATCCCTCATTTTTTATCACTCCTTCTCGCTAGTGCCTCAGGGAAATAAAAATCTGTTTTGAACTCTTTCTCCACATCCACCCATGGTTCTTGTACCTTATGATGATAACCTCATATACCACCTTAGCGCATCACCCTTCAAATACACACGTGAAATATTGTTGCTTCATCTCTTCATTCATGGTATTGTTAATCTTCCAATAATGGTCCAATAGGAACAAAAGATCCAATGCATAAGTTGAATCCTTTTAAAAAATTGGAATTTTAATCTTCGATCCATGGTAGGCCAATTATTTGTTCTAGGATGCACAACAAGTTCTTGTTTAATTTGATTTACTCTCTTGGTTTGATTGTGTACTGATTTTAAATTGCTCTTTCTCCCTTTATTTCTATTCGGTTGAATATCAAAGTAAAGTTCACACAAAGAATTCTTGAAATTCTTTTTCTGTTTCTTATCTCCTCTTACTCTTTTATCTTAGGATTACATATCATTTCTCCATATTTCTTTCTTTTTGTAGATTCCTAATCGGTGTCTTAAGTGGCACATGGAATGGAATCCGCTTAGGGGGTTCATATCCTTTGGGCATTCATGATGGTTGGGGGTATCTTTTTATTTGGTGTCTTTTCATAACTAACATTATCAATAACTAATTTTCTATCTTTAATATTCCTTAGTCTATGATCTCGCATCTAAATTTTTATCACTTCTTCTTTTCTTAATGTTTTCTTCTTTCCATTCCTAGTCCTCTTCTCTATCCTTTTCTTCAATCTTCTCTTCTATCACTTCTATCTCCTCTTCTTCTCGTATATCTACACTTTCTTTTCCTTTTCCTCTTCATCCATTATCTTTACTTTCTCAAGAAATTCCTCTAACAAGTTTCTCATAATACTAACTTCATCTTCCTCTCTTTTTTATTTAATCATTAATGGGGATATTTTTGGTGCTCATAACTATCTCGCCCCATTTGTGCCCTTGAAGATTTATTGATTCACGGCCTCTCTCATTTATCCTTCCCGTATTGTGTTTGGTGGTATTTGTTGCCATTTTAATGCATCTTGGGTCAAATATCATGTGTGAGTCTATATTTTCTCATGGTTCCTTTGTTCCTCTAAAAAAGCTCTATATTTTAAGTCTCTTGTGCTCTGTTCCTTCAAAACTTGTGTGTTCCCATTTTCTCCATTCTCCACATCGTAATTTGTTATTCTTAATATTTTTCCCTAAATACTCGAGGATAAATGAGTTGATGTGTCCCTAAGGATCGTGTTTGAGCCTTATGATGGTTTAAATTATTTGTCCTTGTAAAAACCTCATTTTCTCGGCTCAAATGGACGTTTCTCTATGTTTTACGGTTTGATGGGTGTTTCTCCCGGTTAAATTTGCATCATTCGATCCATAGGGAAATGTGGCATCCTTTGGTTAGGACGCGGCTCACCGAGCACTTCAAAAATTCTATAAAAATCTTGAACTTTAAAATGTGTCCACGTGGAGGAACGATGCTCATTTACAAATCAACTTTTTGTTTTGGCTTTGAAGTAGAGCCGAGAGGACACGTGGAGGGCTGGTAGGAAAGAGACATGTGGAGACTTCTGCTAGGTTTCCCATACTTACACAAATTTCAAAAGGTTTTCAGGAAGTCCAAGACACGTGGAGGAACGACGCTCATTTGAAGATCTACTTTTGGGCTTTGCCTTGGAATAGTGCGGGAGGACACGTGGAGGCTTCCACCTGCTCGGCCCAGACTTACAAAAATTTTATGCAAATGGATACAGTATGGTAGAACAAAACACATGGCGAGCTCGCGCTCATTCAAGGTCTCTGCTTTGGGCACCATCTTGAAGTTGCACCATGGAGACACGTGGAGGAACTGTGCATGTTCGGGGACCGGCCCTTGAGTTTCATTATAAAGAAGTGCCATGTTGACATGTGGAATAACCAAGCATGTTCGGGGAACATCCCTTGAGTTTCATTCTAAAGAAGCGCTAGGTTGACACATGTGAGGCCTCTGCTCACTTTGTATTTTACTTAGACTTTTCAACGGCCAAAAGGAGATTACCTCGGAGCATGACACGTGGTGCCTTCCACTGAACTTCAAGCATCCAGATAGACCTCACAGGAGTAGGACACGTGGCCATCCTGTGCTCAATCAAGGTATCAAATTTTGGGACCACCTCAAGGTGTGTCGTGGCGACACGTGGCAATTTCAAAAGTCATAGGGGGCCGGGAAGTGGACCATCGGAGGAAATTCAAAATTTTCACCTCTTTGCTTCATAAAGGTTAAAATAGTGAAAATGGCCCGTGAACCCGATAGGAAATAGTCAATGTTTTGCCCTGGTCAACGGCGTGCAGACACGTGGAGGAAATTTGGAAAAATTTACTTTTGAGAAAAAAATAGTTAAAAGTAAAAGAGGAAGTGTAGTTCTGATGGGACCCACATTAGGAAACATGTCAAAAGTATTTCTCAAGGGCTAAGCTGCAGGGAAAACTTGGAAAATTTTCCTTTTTCCAAAAGAGAGTCAAATGGCAGAATTTCTCCACGTTTCTTTGGGGCCCACCTTAGGAAACTTGTCAGGGCCATTTTTCAGAAGCGGAGGTGCGGAGAAAAATGAGATTTTTTTCCATTTTTTTAAAAGGGTAAGAAAAGGTCAAAGGAAGCCCTCGAGCCTATTTTTGCATCTTCCACGTGGACGGCCCACATTCAAAATCAAAGATCAATGGCTGTTGAGTGTCTAAATCTGATTTTCCCTCCATTTTCTCTGTAAAACTCCTAGGAGTGCGAGTCTTCATGATTTCTTGCTATTTTCTACACACCAAACAGAGGAGTGAGTTAATTTTGATATCTAGAGTTTGGTGGGAGATATATGGAGACGTTTTTCACCATTAAAATGGTTTGACTCTCAAGCCCGATCTTGTTTTCCATTTTTACTCCCCAGCACAAAGGGTCACATTTGATAGATATGGGGTGGAAGTGGTTGGTGAATGGATGGAGGTGTGTTTTGGTCGAGAAAAGAGTTGAATGCGGGAAGAAATCGAAAATATTTTCCCTCAAGCACTTGGAGACTTTTACAGATCTGATTATGTGAATCACGAAAGAATCATGACAAGCAATGGTGCATTTAAAGTTTTTGTCTTTTCGGAGGAAGGGGCTCTATTGGAAATGCTATAAAGGGCACAAATTCATCATGCAAATGGTTGGGATTTTTTGGAAAGATCAAGACTAATTTTCTCCAAGTAGAAAAATCTTGTGAGCCCATCCATTTTGAGAAGTCATCTAAAGAAGCTGTATATCTCTCTTTGTGTCAAATTTGATCATGTCAAGGTAGTTGCAAGTGTACAACCATTGAAAAGCTTTGATATTTTTCTAGAAACTTTCCCTTACTGATAAATTTGATCAAACTTTGAGTTATTCGTGTTAATCTTGAGTAAAGTGTATTTATTTCATCTCTGAATGCATATGAGTAGTTTTTCTTGTTTCTATTGCAATCTTGTACCAAAATAGATTCCAATCACATAGGTATCAGTCCTTTTGATATTTTAGTGGCATCTACAATTTAATTTCTCGAGAAGAGGATTCATCTGGGAGTGGGATAAATGGTTTAAAATCACTTTTCTTTCATTTTGTTGATAGAGATTCTCTGTAAGCCTCTGGGTGTACCTCAGGTGTGACTTGGTGTAAATCTTGGTATTTTATTGGGTCCTCTCACTTGAGCCTTCATGGAAAAATCCCACAGTTGTGTGAAAGAGTGTTGATATGTGCCTCCATTGAATCACATATTCTAGTTCAAGAAACAATTTAACATTTTGTGGCATTTTGTTGATTGAATATTTCCATTTTGCATAAGCTCTCAAGGATCTGGTGAGTCAAGTCCATCCTGTCTCCCCTCCCACCAAAATTCATTTAACAACAACCAATCCTACCCATACTACCCCTATTTTTGCTCTGTATACCCACACAAGACCAAAATCCTTTTACTAAAGTATGCATAATAGATCAAGGTCTCAAATGTCTTTAGTAACCTTTGCCTTGTTGTGAAGATATCTCCATGATCTAGAAGTGACAACTTGTGAGATTCAGATCTGGTGTGTTGATCATATTTTCCCCAAGGTCTTCTTTACAAAATTTATGCAAAAGAAAGGTACATGTATCTCCTTTCAAATGACAGAGGTTACACAATAGGTTCTCTTACCTTGGTTGAAAGGCACAACCTAAAATAGTTAGGATAAGATCATATCCTTTTGAGGTGCTATCCATCTCTCCACAAATCCAAGTAACAAAGGGACAATTAGATCTCCTCCCAGCTACAAAATGACATATATTTATGATCTATCTACCTCTAAGCTCCCTGTTGAATCTGTGTTGTTGTTTGGCTTGAAAAGGAGAACAAATTTGGGTACCAACACTAGTGGTTTAAGGTGAATTTGAATTTAAATGGTGTCTTCCTTCTATGACTTTGAACTATAAAAGGATGAAAGAGAGGAGACTTTCATAATTAAATCGATAAAATATATAAATTTTCTTGGAAACACCCATGTACAAGAGAAGAAATGTAATGCTCAACATCATTTGGGCACAATCAAAGCTTGAGTGCGTAAACCTTAGACACACTAAAGTAGGAACATCATACCCATCATCGAGAGGAAGACACAATCAAAGCTTCATAAGTGCGTAAACCTTAGACACACTGAAAAGTAGGATCGCTAAATTATTTCCAAGCTTACCTTAAATGGAATTTTATTTCTTTTAACATACTTTTCTAAATGAGTAGGACCAGGAAGCACGTTGATAGAAGTGTATTGTTAGCATCTATCTCAAAATTTTAAGTATAAAATACATCTAAATTTATTTAGTTGACATCCAACGTTGAATCTTAAGACAAATTAGCCACTTTTACTCATCCTCTCTTTTGATTGCCCCTATCTGGTGGCAACAAATCATCCTCTATGTTAATTTCTCCAATTATTTGTTTATTTATAGTTTAATAGTTTAAAACCTTATATTTTTAAGGTTTTGATATTTACACTTCTCATTCTATTCAATCAATTTTTTCCTATCTTTACGTAAGAAATATTTAAGGCACTACTTGTCTTTGTTATTTTTACTTTTTTAATTCCATTGATCTATTTTTTCATCTATTGAAATTCATATAATTTCTTTTTCTTTTAAAACATAATTAGCTTTGATATATGCGCAAAGTGATAATAGTGTTATCATTTGAGTGCGTCTTGCTTGCTTCAAAATACAAAACAATAAGCTGTCAAAATATCCTCCATTTAAGGAAAGAAGTTTTTAGTATTTACTATACATCATTTAAAAGTACAACGATGTAAGTGAAATGAACTGAATTTGGTGAGCACTGGGTTGAATCTATAAGAAACCTCATATGGACGATGCAATTGAAATTGTGCATAGAAGGATGAAAAACTATACATTCAACTCAAGATGTCCTCTTCACAATGAAAGAAACATCATCTTTCCCATTGTTTCTAGATACATTCAATCACCTAGATTCACTAAACAAATGTTTTTTTATTATGATGTTATGTAATATTCCAAATGAACGTATATTAAACATTTTGCAATAGTTTTTTTTATAGAGACGAAGACATTCGAGGATTTGCAAGGCATATTTAAATATGATTTAGCCATAATAGGTTGTCTCCAAAGATCTAGCCAATCACTTGTAATGTAACATGGCCTCTTCCCCATAGATTTGACTAATGTCCTTCAAATATAGTTGTCATTTTTGTAGATTTTTTTGTTTGTTGATTGGAATTACATACCTCTGAAACTATAGATAAAGATGTGCCTTAGTATGTATTCTCTAGTCACCCATATATCTTACAAAGACTTAGTGAGTAGACCTTTTTAGATTAGTATCGCTTCCATGATTCTAGTATTAATTCATAGCTTCTAAGTTTTCTTGGAAGGAACACTTAAAAATTATATGTATAAGACAATATAATCTTAACTAGTATTACTTAATTTTAAGATGCTAAACATATATTCTATTAAATATTGAAAGCATTGAAAGATCATGTCGTTACATCATAGTTTTTTGAAACAAAAAAATAGTTATCCAATATATTCTATTGTACTCAAATTGGTAAGAACTATTTAAATATTTTTTTGTGTGTTGAATTAATTATCTATTATTATGTTTTTGATATTATTATATTTTTATTATTATTTAATTTTATATCTAATTATTGTTTTTTTTTGGGGTTGTATAGGTACATTATAAGCTAAAATTTCTCAATCCAAAAAGAATCAATCTTCAATCAAAAAAAAATTTGCATGGTAAAACACATCACAAGCTTCATCAAGAGATGGTCATAATTTTGATTTGAATGGAGATTTAAATATATTAGGGTATGATGATGAGTGTGATGAGGCATTTGAAGG
This sequence comes from Taxus wallichiana var. yunnanensis, assembly GCA_018340775.1. Taxonomy (NCBI): domain Eukaryota; kingdom Viridiplantae; phylum Streptophyta; class Pinopsida; order Cupressales; family Taxaceae; genus Taxus; species Taxus wallichiana. The sequence continues at coordinate 694,335,817 of CM031238.1, forward strand.
AGAAAAATTTTCAACACAAAACAAAAAAAGGGCTAGAGTAAAAAGAGGATTTAGAGATGAATGGAAAGTGAAATTCAAGTGGTTAAGGTGTGCAATGCATGAAGGAAAACAATCATGAAATGTATATATTGTGAAGAGCACAAGTTTGTTGGACCATGGGGAACTAGAAATGGTTGTACTACTTTGCAACATGATGCAATAGTTACTCATTCTGAATCAAACAACCAAAAATTTCACAAGTAAAATGGATTTGTGGAAATGAAGGCAAAGCAAAATCAATTCCATAACACATAGAAAATATTGATGACACCAATAAGGAAAGAATAATCACAACCATGAAATTATTTTATTGGGAAGTGCAATAAGAATTACCTCTCTTAAAATATGAGTCTCTTTGCTCACTTGAAATGTACGTAGAAACACCAAAAATGCCGAAAAACAAGCATTATAGATCATATACAAATCATATGGATGTAAATGATTTCCTATTTTCCATATCTAAGTATCTTGAAGAGAGACAAAGTGAAAAAATGTTAGATAGTCCATTGTTTTCTTTGATGTTGGATGAAAGTAATGATCGAATCTTAGAGAAACACCTTGTGGTTTATGCTACTTTTCTAGAATCAAAAGGGTTGGGCCCACCAATTTCACAATTCTTAAAGCTCATAAATGTGTGTGATGGACGAGGAAAAACTATATATGATGTAGTCTGTGTTTTGAATAAAGAAAGGGGTCTTTCAAATAAAATATTGATTGTAATTTCTATAGATGGTGCTTCATCAATGGTGGGGAGTGAAAATTGTTTTGTTACTCTTTTGAAGAAAGACGTTGACAAAATTATAGTAATTCATTGCATTTCTCATCATGAGGCTTTAGCTGCATCAGATGCTACTAAAAAAATACTTGAATTGTTGTTTGTTGAGAAGTTGGCAAATAAGGTATATTCTTGGGTCCAAAATTCTACCAAAAGACATAATGAGTTGATTTCTCTACAGGAACTCATGCAACTTGAAACACTTCAAGCTCTTCAAATTCATGGGGTTAGATGGCTCTCAAGAGGACAAGTTATTGAAAAACTTATTGTGTTGATGCCTCCATTATTGACTTTGAGGAAAAGTGAGAAGAGAGACTCATGGTATGATAAGGCTAGGATATTCTCAGTACATTTTTTCTTACATATGCTTACAGATGTATTGTGCGAGCTAAACAAACTACATAAAAAATTTCAAGAGGATAATGTGGATGTTACATATTTAGGGGAAACCATAGATTCTACTATACAAACTTTGAGCAGGTGGTTTCTAAGGATCGACAACTTTGCAAATGGCACAAGTTACTTGTCTAAATTTTTAGAGACCTCTAAATATGGTTATTTAGAGATTATTGATAAAAATGGACACATTCATAGGCATGAAATTTGATTTGTGGCAATTCCAAATGTGTGTGATGATAATGTTGATGCACCAAAACAAACATTGAAGCCTCACATTGATGGGTCACTAGAGAGCTGTAAGAAACTTGCAAAAGAATATGTTCAAAAACTTGTAGATTGTTTAAATGAAAGATTCCCAGATCTTTCATTTTTCAATTCTATAAAGTTGTTTAGCCCTTGTCATTATTTAGAGGATGCATGTACTAGAGAAGAAAATTCAAAGCGGTGGCTTCTTAAAAATTTTGAACACTTACAACATACTTTGTGTGAGGAGAAGTAAAGCCTTTTTTTGATTTTGAAGGTTGTTCAAAAGAGTTGTACAATTTTGTTGATACTCTTCACTTTAGTTGTGAAGGATTCCACATGAAGGAGGATTGGAGGGTTTTTTTGCCACATATTGCATACAAGATTTCCAAATATGACAAAACTATGGAAAGAAATACTTACCATTCCAGCAAGTAGCGTTACATGTGAGAGAGGATTTTAAAGACAAAATATAATAAAAGATATAAGAAGAACAAAGCTCTCATTGGAAACATTGGATTCCTTGATGTGAGCTTCATTGTGAGACTTCATCTATCGAGAGGTGGACTGGAATAAAGTTTATGAAATTTGGAAAGATGAAAAGCAAAGAAGGATTTGAAGTATCTTAGAATGTTTTGCGTTAACATCATTGTAATGATGGGGTATTTCACATGAGCCGGGAACACTAGATATTTTGTTTACACTACTTATGTATTGCTTAAGGGTACTTTATCAAGTCAAAAGTGGTGAATCCATGATATACATTTGATCTTTTTGAAGATATATGTGATAAGAGTTTTTCAAATATTTATTAGTGTCTATTGAGGATGCTATAATACTTTGTTTAAAATGTTTTCTTGAATAAGAAAGGATATTAGAGATTTGATTATTTTGAATATACATTAACATGTATTAGGATGATATGATAGTGAAGCCCATCTAAGTATTGTCAAATATGTTGCATTAATTGACTTCACCAATAGAAAAGATACATTATCTTTAATCAAGTATCATTTAATTTTTAAAAAATCAATTCTTAATTTATGTATATTGTTTTGTATTATAAAAATTATATTGAAAATGTAATTTTTAATGCTAAATTACGCTATTCATTTTATACAAATTATTTCCTTGGATGATTATGATCTTAAAGTAAATGCTTCCACAATATTATGACATGTTAGTGTTTTATAGCTATGTGTTGTCTCCCGAAAACTACTTTGTGTTTTCATAGCCAAATTCAATTTTTTTGAGCTCATGCCCTTTGTTGGCATTTTAGCCAAGTTAAAGATTCAATAAATTAGCAAAAGTCGTGCCCTAGAGCTGTTTAAACCTCTGTTTTGCCCATTTTTAGAAATCCTCCATTTCCCACTTTGTTCAAGTAATATCCTCTTTGCAACCTCCTTTTTTGATCAAAATTTTTCACTTGTTCTATGGCTTGGGTCATCAAATAATCCTTTTGCCTCCATGCCTACATGGTTCATGAAGGAAATTCAAAAATTGGACTCAAAAGCGATGAAGTTCACTTCCTCTATGTATTTTTCCCATAGTCAGGAACGATGGGAGTTTCTTTCCCCATAAAATTTTGCCTTAGCATCCCCGAGTGATATGTGGGTCTATCTGATTGGATGCGGTTTGGTCATACTTCAAAACTCAGCAAATGGCTTGACGTGTTACAACGACGCAACTCCGGGGAAGGGTCCAAATGGCGAGTCTTCAATTAAGCGTGGGCTTTCCACGTGTCTTAGGTATAAAATGAAGGTAAAATCGGCTAAGTATCGAAGGCTTGGCGAGAAAGCTCCATGTGTCGCATGATGATGCAAGTCGAAGGTGGGGCAAAAGGGCCAATTACCAAATCAATGTCAAATCGCCACATGGTTAGAGTCATTCGAGAGGCAAAGCCCACCATTGAAAAGTCAAAGCAGATGAGCATGATTTGAGATTTTGATCCTCTTTGTAAAAAAGTAGAAAAATTAAAAAGTAACTGCGCAACCCCGATCGGGATATCGGGAAAACGTCAAATCATAAGAGCGGGTCGGCAGAGGGATTTGATTTTTGATCCTATTTTCTAAAAAAGATTAAAATGTTTAGAAAAGGCGATGATCCCATTTCAGTAAGAATGTGCCACGCGTCTAAGTTGAAAATTCAAAGCTGAGGTGCAGCCAATTTGTTCCAAATTGCCAAATCTCACAAAAATTCACAAAATGTGAAAGGCTTCCCCAATGACCGCTCTAATTTCTTTATGCCATGTAGATGGCCCAGTTTCAGAGTTAGAGGAGAAAATCAAAACGTCTATATTTAAACTAGCAAACCGAATGTAATGGTTGTTTTGCAAGATCTGATTTTTAACCCGCAATGAACGTTTTCTTCATGAGAGGAATTTGAAAAGGTGTTGAGGATTTATGAAGTTGTAATGGTTTCTTGCAAATAATATAATGGCTTCTCAAAGTCATTCCAAAAGAGGGTGATTGATTTCAAAAAGACCAGAGTGCTCTAGACCTGGAAAAGGAAAAAACACCATTCTTCTTCTATTTTCTCTTCTTCCTCAAATTTCTTCCATTCTCAAGCTATGTACAAACTCTTCTCGAGTTTCCATAATAAAGGAAAGAATTTTTTCCTCTTTGATTGAGGAATTAACTTCTACTTTGCGACCAATGAGTTTCATTTGGTCTTGTAGTTTTTCCTATGGATTTATTTTCTTCTAACTATAAATGCATGTGAAATAAATTTCTAATTAATGTGTGTGGGAATCTGATATTCTACTCGTAACATTATTTTCTCCTACCTCCATTGTCACTCCCCTTCTCCTTCTCAAACAAATTTTCTTCTCTAGTGAGAAATTGCTAGCTTTCTTTATAGGGTTAGTGGAGTGCCCCCTGTTGGATCTTTGGTCGAAAGGCCATCATTGAAATCCATTTTTTCACGCATGCACATATGGAAGCTACACTGTTCATGTAGAGACTTAGATTCCCATAGCGTTGGCTTGAAACCCCACCAATTTGTCCACCAAGACAAATTTTATCGCCAACAGTTTTTTGCACCCACCGTGGGGCGAGACTTAGTAAGCATCTACACCCAACATACGACCATGAGGTCATAAAAATTTTAAAAAATCAAATATCAAAAATTAAAATAAAATAAAGTTTATGAAAGTCCATTTCGAAAGATACATTGTTGATTTCTGCACGTGAGTTTTCAAATTCCATATTGTCTTTTCATATTCCCATTACAAATTTTTCCAAAGTGCGGAATTTGCAAAAGGATTTTCTGAAGTAAGAGCTAAAGTAGAAGAAGAATAAACAATGGCGAGATGAAGAAGAAATACCTCAATCCATTGTTCCATTGGGAAGGAATACAATACCGCTTTCTCTGGAACCCCCTCTTCATGATCTACCAATGGGTTCCCGTAAAAACTTTCCAAAGTTCAAAGGCTATAACACACGACATCCGAGAAGAACACATCGCTACCTTCATGACATCATGTTGAATTCTTGGTGTCCAACATGAAGATGTTCTTTGTGAGACTATTTTGGATTCCCTCCAAGAAAAATCAGCGAGAATGGTTCTACCTCCTGCCTTCCCGATCCATCAATGGTTGGGATGACATCAAGGATTCCTTCGAGGAAAGATTTAAATCAAGCCCGAAGATTGTCAAGATCTCTTAGTGCAGTGGCTCAAATGATGAAAGGAGGAAATGAAATGATGAGAGACATCATGGCTCATTTGAATGGTTTCTTCACGAGGATACCGGAAGAATATTCTCCCTCTCGAGAATAATATCAAAAGATTCTTCATAAATGCTCAATCACTGGAGGTAGGATTTCTCCTACGAAGAGTTCAACCAAGGAACATTGTAGAAGCATAAAGTAGGGCCATTGAATTGGATGATGATCTCATCCTCTCTGGAAATATCAAGAATCCATCAAAGGGCAAGGCCCAACATCCTAAAGATGAGAGAACCAATCCATCATTGCAAAATTTGGTGAATGAGATAGCATCTTTGAAGAGGGAAATATTTGAACGTGTTTCTTCCCAAAGAAGCAAAAAAAATCAAATTGTGGGAGCACCCCAAAGGCTCACCTTGGAGGCCCCACCCATGAACATAAATTACAGATTTCAAGAAGATGAAGAAGAGCTTGAACAAGAAAGTGAAGGTGGTGATTTCCTAGAAAATGATGATTTTGAGAACAATACACAAATCAGGTTACGTGAGTATTTTAGATGTGATGAAGAAGATGAAGAAGATGCACCTAGTTTCTCATGTGCACTATTCACTCATTCTCACTCTCGAAAAAAGAGCATCTCCCTCCCTTTGCTACAAAAAAAAAAAAAGGTTGATGATCCTCCCGTGGCAACTCACAAAAAAATAATCGAGTCTAGGATCCCCACTTCCATCTTCCATGAAGTCTAAATTGTTGGATCGACCCTATAACAAGTTAGAAGATTCCCACAATCCCAAGTAAGTCTTCAAATGTCTCTTCCAAGTCTAAATCTAAATCTTCTCCTACAAAATCTAATTTCTTGTAAGCTCTAGTGTGCCTTTCAAAATACGGTTTATTCCTCAAACATCAAATCCTTCTCCCGATCCTATACAAACTCCAAAATCAGTCCCTTCACCCCCTTATCTGCATCTTCTCCCTTTGAATTCATAGAATATGAAAACAAGGCCAAAGTGTAGATTACTGAAATTGAATATTTGCGAGACTCATCCTGAACAATTTGAGAGGTTCATCCGATATATCAGGAGTGGTAGTCTAACACCCAATGTTGTAACATCTAGTTCCAAAGGCATGCTACCAAACTCACCTACACCTCCCTCATAGAACATGCTTTCTCTAAGTGCATCAAAGATTGATAAAGTTGAACCTTTCTATGTCTCCCTTCTTGTTGGAGAATATGTACTAAACAATTGAATAATAGATTCTGGTGCCTTAGAAAATGTGATGCCTTTGAAGGTCACCAAGGCTCTTAAACTTACAATGACTCCACCTAGTGCCTCTTTGGAATAAAAAGATCTCACTTGTAGGGAAGGTCAAAGATGCATAGGTGGCTCTCACCAGATTTCTAGACAAGAAAGTTTCAGCGATGATTTTGGTAGTAGATGTCCTAGCCTCATTCGGAATGTTTCTGAGTAGAAATTTCACCGAGAGTTTGGAGGGAAAATTTAGATGAATTGGTATTTTGCAACCATACTAGTGAAGGGATACATGGATAAATTACTTCCAGAGAAGAAGATGAGGTAAACGATGCGAAAGTATGGAATCCCAAAATATCATGCGAGATAAATCACTTTGTGGCAACCAAGGAAGAAGAGGATATTCCCATCTTGATAGGCCCAGATATGCATTCCCGAAGAGATTTTCATTTTGAAGAAGCATTGAGGAGATTCAAGTTATAAGAGGGCAGCCCTGAATTTCTGAATGATACAAACCATGAGGAAGGGGAGATGGTTCTTGATGATTTTCAAGAAGAAAAATCATCTTATATACTTATCCAAGATGAGGAATTATTCTCATTCCCATTTTGGGATGAAGATGATCTCATTCGGAGCCATCTATGGAGAGAGAAATTCAGCTTGTGAGGAGCCCATGAAAGGTTTGAAAGAAAATTCTATAAAGGAAATGCTTAGAGCTGCAGAAGAAACTGAATATCCCGAGCTCGGTCTCGACCTCTCGATGCAAGCCAAAAATTTGCAAGATAAATGTGAATCTGATTTCGAATCCTTAACTAATGTGAAGGTTGGCCATATTGAGATAAGGCAATATGAAACATATGATGCCACTCTTGAGCTAATGATTGATGGATTCAATACCGATATGGAGATATTTTCTTTCCCATTTGAAGATGAATACTCTTTCCATGATGAAGAAATTGAAGAAAGGAGTTTCAAGACCTCTAAATATGAAGCTCTTTTTAATGAAGGATTGGTGGAGTGTAGTGATTCTCGAGATGATGAATTTATCCCTCCCAGATAGTTTCCTTAAGCTGAAAAATAAATATTCTACAAAGGTATATCAAGATGAGCTACGAAACAATGAAGCATAACTTTGTGCAAGAAATATTGGATGCGGTAGAATTTGCGAGAAGACGTTGAGCTAATTCTTGATCTCTTCACTAGTGTCATGGACATAGAAGATAAATATGAGTTTTCCTCCAGTACTTATGTCGGTACTCAAATGCCTCACCATGGAATAAAGATAAAGGAAGAATCAAATGTTTCTCATGGAGAAGATGTCAATGAGCATAGGCACAGGAAAGAAAAGAATCAAGAATGTTGAGTATTTTGAACCAAATAGTATCCCTAGGGCGGTGATGATTTGATCATTGGAGAATCAACTATATGGATAAACATGGAAGGCAACGGACACTATGAGACCGACTTCAAAGAACACGAAGACGGTGAAATTTCCAAGAAAGGACTAGAGAATCAAGAAGCTCACATGGAATCACTCCTACAAAGTAAAAGGACAATCATGGAAGCACTTGGCTTCCATAAACAATTAAGGAAAGGAGGATAATTTCTAGAACTCGTCAACGGCTTCGCAAAACATCATCATTCGGTGTTACCTCTTCAGGGGTAACTTTTGAGAAATGAAAAGTACTTCAGTGAAAGTGGTTTGTCCCCCACCTTGTACCATAGGTGATTGATAGGTGTGTTTCCTTTTCCGTTGTGTATGTTTCCCTTCTTGTTGTGTGTCGTGTGTTTCCTTTCCTTCGTTTTGTGTGTGTGTGTTTCCTTCTACTAATCTTCCTTTCTAGAAGTTGTACATGACTCTGCCGAGGCCCAATGGATAAGCACTAGTCAACTAATTATATGGTCTAAAGTTGAGATTTTGGATTCCCATGCCATGTCTTCGCTATTCTCAGTCCATGTAATGTCCCCAAGCTAGAGCTAGTTGTTTTCTCCCAAAAACTACTCTACGTTTTCAAACCCAAATTGAAACTTTTTGAGTTGATGCCCTTCATTGGTGTTTAAGCCAAGTTAGAGATTCAAGAAATTAGCAAAAGTCATGCCCTAGAGCTGTTTAAACCTTTTTTTGCTCGTGTTTAGAAATCCTCCATTTCCCAGTCTGTGCACATAATATCCTCTTTGCAACCTCCATTTTTTATCGAAATTGTTCACTTGTTCTATGGCTTGGTTCGTCAAATCATCCTTTTGCCTACATGCCCTTGGATCGTGAAGGAAATTCAAATTTTGGACTCAAAATGACAAATTTCTCTTCCCTCGTGTATTTTCCCCTTGATTAGGAATGATGGGCATTTATTTCCTCGTCAATTTTTCCCTTAGCATACCTGGTGATACATGGTTTCTCTCGATTGGAAATGGTTCGGTCATACTTCAAAACTCAATGAGACATCTCCAAGTGTTGCAAAAACGTAACTTCGAGGGGTAGGTTCAGGGTCAATCTTCAATTAAGCGTGGGTTTTCCATGTTTTCTAGGTACAAAATGAAGGTAAAATTAGCTAAGTATGGAAGGCTCAGTGGACGGCTCCACGTGTCACAATGGCATAATTCCAAAGGTAGGGCAGAAAGGGCCAATTACCAAATAAGTGCTAGATCACCACGTGGTTGAAGTCATTGGAGAGGCAAAGCTCGCCGTTGAAAATTCAAAGCAGATGAGCGGGCCATTGGGGGATTTGATATTTTGACCCTCTTTTTAAAAAGGAAAAAAATTAAAAATTAACCCACAGCCCCAATCAGGCTATCAAGGAAAAATTCAAATCTTGAGCCCGCAGGGAAAAAGTTAAAGGTGAAGCCCGCCGTTGAAAAGTCAAAGCGGAAGAGTGGTTCGACGGAGGGATTTGAGTTTTTGAGCCTTTTTTTCGAAAAAGGTTAAAAATTTTAGAAAAGAGCTGCAACCCCATCTCCAACTAGAATGTGACATGTGTCATAATCAAATTGGAGCGAGTGGGTCAACGGAGGAATTTGAGTTTTGAGCCTTTTTCCAAAAAAAGTTTAGAATGTTGAGAAAAGGGACTTGATCCCATTTCCAATAAGAACGTGTGGCGTGTCTAAGTTGAAAATTCAAAGTGAGGGCTAGGGCCAATTTGTTCCAAATTGCCAAATCTCACACAAAATCACAAAATGTGAAAGCCTTCCCACGTGACTACTCCAATCCCTTCATGCCACATGGAGGGCCCAATTCGAGTTAGAGGAGCAAATCAAATGGTCTATATTTAAACTAGTAAATTGAATGTAACGGTTTCTTTGCAATATCGGTTTTTAACCCACCATGAGCGTTTTCTTCACAACAGAAAAATTTGAAAAGGTGTTAAGGATTTGTGAAGTTGTAACAGTTTCTTACAAAGAATATAATGGTTTCTCGAAGTCATTCCAAAAGAGGGAGATTGATTTCAAAAACACCAAAGTGCTTTGTACACGGAAAACGAGAAAATGCCATTCTTCTTCTATTTTCTCTTCTTCAATGAATTTCTTACATTATCAAGCTATGTACAAACTCTACTTGAACTTCAATAACAAAAGAAGGAATTTTTTCCTCTTTAATTGAGGAATTAATCGGTACTTACGACCAATGAGTTTCATTTGGTCTTGTAGTTTCTCGTGTGGATTTTGTTTCTTCGACTATAAATGCATGTGAATGAAATTTCTAATTAATGTGTGTGGGCATCGATATTCTACTAGCAACATTAGTTTCTCCTACCTCCATTCTCACTCTCATTCCCCTTCTCAAACAAAGTTTCTTCTCTAGTGAGAAATTTCTATCTTTTCCACAGGGTCAGTGGAGTGCCCCTATTGGATCTCTGGTTGAAAGGCCACCATTGAAATACACTTTTTCATGCATGCACATATGGAAGCTACACCGTTCAAGTAGAGGGACTTAGATTCCCATAGCATTGGCTTGAAACCCACCAATTTGTCCACATGACAAATTTTCTTTTATGATTTTGCGCTCATCGTGAGGAAGATTTAGCAACATCTACACCCAAAATATGACCACAAGGTCCAAAAATTAAAAAAATCAAATATTGAAAGTATAAAATAAAAAAAGTTCATGAAAGTCCATTGCCAAAAGAGACATTGCTGATTTGTGCGTGTGATTTTCACATTCCATATTGTTTTTCCATATTCCCATTGCAAATTTTTTTAGTCTTTGGAATTTGAAAATGGATTTTCAGAAGTAAGATATTAAATATAAGAAGAAGAAACAATGGTGGATGAAGAAGAAATACCTCAACCCATTGTTCCATGGGGAAGGAATACATGCCCTCTTTCTCTTGAACCCCCTCGTCACAATCTACCAACGGGTTCCATGAGAACTTTCCAAAGTTCAAAGGTGATAACATCAACATCCAAAAGAACACATCACTTTCTTCATGACATCAAGTGGAATTATTGGTGTCCAACATGAAGACCTTGCTTTATGAGGCTGTTTGTGGATTCCCTCCAATAAAAGCAGAGAATGGTTGTACTTCCTGCCTTCCCGATCCATCTTTGGTTGGGATGACATCAAGGTTGCCTTCGAGGAAAGATTTAAATCAACTAAATATTGTGGGGACCTCTTGATGTAGTTGGCTCAAATGAGGAAAGGAGAAATTGAAACGATGAGAGAGTTCGTGGCTCGTTTCGAATGGTTTCTTCACAGGATACCGGAAGAAGATTCTCCCTCTTAGAACAATATCAAAATATTCTTCATAAATGCTCAATCACTAGAGGTAGGATTTCTCCTACGAATAGTTCAACCAAGGAACATTGTAGAAGCACAAAGGAGGGCCATTGAATTGGATGATGATATCATCCTCTCTGGAAAGATCAAGAATCCATCAAAGGGCAAGGCCCAATGTCCTGAAGATGAGAGAACCAATCCATCATTGCAAAATTTGGTGAATGAGATAGCATCTTTGAAGAGGGAAATATTTGAACGTGTTTCTTCCCAAAGAAGCAACAGAAATCAGATTGTGGGAGCACCCCAAAGGCTCACCTTGGAGGCCCCACCCATGAACATAAATTACAAATTTTAAGAAGATGAAGAAGATATTGAACAATAAAGTGAAGGTGGTGATTTCCTAGAAAATGGAGTTTGATAACAATACACAAATCAGATTTTGTGATTATTTTGGATGTGATGAAGAAGATGAATAGGATGCACCCAATTTCTTATGTGCTATATTCACTCATTCTTAGTCTGAGAAAAGAGAATCTCCCTCCACTACTACAAAATAAAATAAGGTTGGTGATCCTCTGTGGCAAATCAAAAAATAAAATAATCAGTCGAGGATCCCCACTTCCATCTTCCATGAAGTCTGCATTGTGGGATCCTGAGCTTGTAGAAGTAAGAAGACGGATGCGATCTCAAGTAAGTCTTTCGATGTCTCTTCCAAGTCTAAATCTAAATCTACTCCTACAAAATCTAATTCCTTGAAATCTCCTAGAGTGCCTTTCAAAATACCGTCCATTACTTAAACATCAAATCCCGCTCCTAAGCCTATCCAAAATCTAAAATCAGTCCCTTCACCCCCTTGTCCGCATCTGCTCCCTTTGACTTCATAGAATATGCAAACAAGGCGAGTGTAGATTACGAAACTAAATATTTTCATGGACTCATCTGAACAATTTGGGAGGTTCATCGATATATCAAGAGTGGTAGTCTAACATCTAATGTTGTAACATGTAGTTCCAAAGGCATGATACCAAACTCACCTACACCCCCTCATAGAACATGCTTTCTCTGAGTGTATCAAAGATTGATAAAGTTGAACCTTTCTACATCTCTTTTCTTGTTGGAGAATATGTACTTGAAAAATTGCATAATAGATTCTAGTGCCTCAAACAATGTGATGCACTTGGCGTTTTCCAAGGCTCTTAAACTTACAATGACTCCACCTAGTGTCTCTTGTAACTCTTTGGAAAAACAAAGGTCTCACTTGTAGGAAGGTCAAATATGCATAGGTGGGTCTCACCATATTTCTAGACAACAAAGTTTCAGTGATTATTTTGGTAGTAGATGTCCCGACCTAATTCGGAATGTTATTGAGTAGAAATTGCTTGAGAGTTGGGAGGAAAATTCGGATGAATTGGTCTTTTACAACCATACCAATGAAGGGATAGATGGGGAAATTACTTTCAAGAAGAAGATGAGGTAAAGCAGATGCGAAAGTATGGAATCCCAAAAAATAAAATTTTGTACCAAAATATCATGCGAGATAAATCAATTTATGGCAACCAAGGAAGAAGAGGATATTCCCATCTTGATAGGCCCAGACATGCCTTCCCGAAGAGATTTGGAATTTGAAGAAGCATTGAGGACATTCAAGTTACAAAAGGCAACCCTAAATTTCTGGATGATGCAAATTATGCCAAAGAGGAGATGGTTATTGATGATTTTCAAGAAGAAAAATCAGCTCATATACTTATCCAAGATGAGGAGTTATTCTCATTCCCATTTGGGGATGAAGATGATCTCATTCAGGCCATCTATGGAGAGAAAAAATCAGCTTGTGATGATCTGTGAAAGGTTTGAAAGAAATGTCTGTACAGGAAATGCTTAGAGCTGTAGAAGAAATTGAAGATCCTGAGCTCAGTCTCAAGCTCTTGATGCAAGCCAAAAATTTGCAAGACAAGTGTGAAGCTGATTTAGAAGCCTTAACTAATGTGAAGGTTGGCCATATTGAGATAAGGAAAGATGAAACATATGATGCCGCTCTTGAGATAATGATTGATGGATGCAATACCGAAATGGAGATATTTTCTTTCCCATTTGAAGATGAAGACTCTTCCCATGATGAAGAAATTGAAGAAAGGAGTTTCGAGACCTCTAAAGATGAAGCTATTTTTGATGAAGGATTGGTAGAGTGCAGGGATTCTTGAGATGATGAGCTAATCCCTCGAGATAGTTGCATTGGGCTGAAAAATAAATATTCTTCAAAGGCATATAAAGATGAGCTCACGGAAACAATGAAGCATAACTCGTGCAAGAAATATTTGATGCGATAGATGTTGCGTACGATGCCAAGCTGATTCTTGATCTCTTCTCTAATTCCATGGACATACAAGACAAATATGATTTTTGCTCCAATCCTTCCTTCAATAATCAAATGCCTCACCGTGGAATAGAGATAAGGACGAATCAAATGTTTCTCATGGAGAAGATGTCAATTAGCATAGGCACAGGAAAGAGAAGAATCAAGAATGTTCAAGTATTTTGAATGAAAAGCATCCACAGGGCGGTGATGAGATGCTCAATGGAGAATCAACCATATGGATAAACATGAAAGGTAAGCGGCACTATGATACCAACTTCAAATAACATGAAGGCGGTGGAATTTACAAGCGAGGACCGAGCATCAAGAAGCTCACATGGACTCACTCCTACAAATTAAAAGGACAATCATGGAAGCACCTAGCTTCCATAAACAATTAAGGAAAGGAGGCTACTTTTTGGAACCCGTCAACGGCTTCGCAAAACATCATCATTCAGTGTTGCCTCTTCAGGGGTAACTTTTGAGAAATGAAAAGTACTTCAGTGAAAGCGGGTTGTCCCCCGCCTTGTACCATAGGTGATTGATAGGTGTGTTTCCCTTTCTATTGTGTGTGTTTCCCTTCTGTTGTGTGTCGTGTGTTTCCTTTCCTTCATTTTGTGTGTGTGTGTTTCCTTCTTCTAATCTTCCTTTCTAGAAGTTGTACATGAATCCACGTGCCCTAATGGATAAGGCCTTTGGTCAACAAATTATATGGTCTAAAGTTGAGATTACGGATTCCCATGCCATGTCTTCTTGTTCTCGGTCCATGTCATGTCCCCAAGCTAGAGCCGACTCTTATCTCTGAAAACTACTCTGCGGACAAATTCAAATTTTTATGAGCTCATTCCCTTTGTTGGTGTTTACACCAAGTTAGAATTGAAGAAATTAGCAAAATTCATGCCCTAGAGTTGTTTAAACCTTTGTTTTGATCATTTTTAAAAATCCTCCATTTCGTCTGTGCATGTAATATCCTCTTTGCAACCTCATTTTTGATCAAAATTGTTCACTTTTTCTATGGCTTGGATTGTCAAATCATCCTTTTACCTCCATGCCTACGGTTCATGAAGGAAATTCAAAACATGGACTCAAAATGACAAAGTTCTCTTCCTCTGTCTATTTTCCCATGATCTGAGAAATGATGGACGTTTCTTTCCCCATCAAATTTTTCCTCGGCATCCACCGAGTGATATGTGGGTCTCTCTGATTGGATGTGGTTGGTCAAACTTCAAAAATAAATGGATGGCTCCACGTGTCGCAACGATGCAACACCAAGGGGGGTCGAGGATAGTCTTGATTAAGTAAGCTTTCCATGTGTCCCAGGTACAAAATGCGAGGTAAAATCAACTAAGTATGGAAGGCTCAGTAGATGGCTCCATGTGTTGCAGCAACACAATTCTTAAGGTGGAGTAGAAAGGGCCAATTACCAAATTAGCGTTAGATCACCACATGCTTGGAGTCATTGGAGAGGCAAAGCCTGTTGTTAAAAAGTCAAAGTGGACGAGCGGGCCATCGGGGGATTTGAGATTTTGAGCCTCTTTGTAAAAAAGGCAAAAAATTAAAAAGTAACCTACAGCCCCGATCAAGCTATTAGGGAAAAAGTCAAATCTTGAGCTCATGAGGGAAAAAGTCAAAGGTGAAGACCACCGTTGAAAAGTCAAAGTAGAAGAGCGGGTCGGAGAGAGGGTTTGATTTTTGACCCTTTTTCCCGAGGGAAGGGATAGGAAAATTCTAGAGGAAATTTGGAGATAATGTGCAAATAGAAGTGTATTGTTCATTTTGTTGTAATGAAAAAGAAGGCAGAAACAAGGAAATGTAAGAAAACTAGGTGTAGAAAGAGTCTTTATATACAACAACATCTATCTCAAAATTTTAAGTATAAAATAGATCTAAATTTATTTAGTTGACATCCAATGTTGAATCTTTATCCAACTTAGCCACTTTTACTTATCCTCTCTTTTGATTGCCCCTATCTGGCGGCAACAAATCATCCTCTGTGTTAATTCCTCCAATTATTTGTTTATTTATAGTTTAATAGTTTAAAACCTTATATATTTAAGGTTTTGATGTTTACACTTCTCATTTTGTTCAATCCATTTTGTCTTATCTTTACGTAAGAGATATTTAAGGCACTACTTGTATTGTTATTTTTATTTTTTTTTAATTCCATTGATCTATTTTTTTCATCTATTGACATTCATATAATTTCTTTTTCTTTTTGAAACGTAATTAGCCTGATATATGTAGTGCTAATAGTGTTATCATTTGAGTGGGTCTTGCTTGCTTCAAAATACAAAACAATAACTGTCAAAATATCCTCCATTCAAGGAAAGAGGTTTTTAGTATTTACTATACATCATTTAAAAGTACAACGATGTAAGTGAAATGAACTGAATTTGGTGAGCCTGGGTTGAATCTATAGGAAACCTCATATGGACGATGCAATTGAAATTGTGCATAGAAGGATGAAAAACTATACATTCAGCTCAAGATGTCCTCTTCACAATGAAAGAAACATCCTCTTTCCCATTGTTTCTAGATACATTCAATCACCTAGAGTCACTAAACAAATGTTTTTTATTATGATGTTATGTAATATTCCAAATGAACGTATATTGAACATTTTTACTGTTTTTTCCATAGAGACCAAGACATCGAGAGGATTTGCAAGGCATATTTAAATATGATTTAGCCATAATAGGTTGTCTCCAAAGATCTAGCCAATCACTTGTAATGTAACATGGCCTCTTCCCCATAGATTTGACTAATGTCCTTGAATATAGTTGTCATTTTTGTAGCTTTTTTTTTGTTTCTTGATTGGAATTACATACCTCGAAACTATAGATAAAGATGTGCCTTAGTATGTATTCTCTAGTCACCCATATATCTTACAAAGACTTAGTGAGTAGACCTTTTTAGATTAGCATCCCTTCCATGATTCTAGTACTAATTCATAGCTTCTATGTTTGCTTGGAAGAAACACTTAAAAATTATATGTATAAGACAATATAATCTTAACTAGTATTACTTAATTTTAAGATGCTAAACATATATTCCATTAAATATTACAATCATTGAAAGATCATATCGTTACATCATAGTTTTTTGAAACAAAAAAATGGTGATCCAACATATTCTAGTTTACTCAAATTGTTAGAACTATTTAAATATTTTTGTTGTTTGTTCAATTAATAATCTATCATCATGTTGTTGATATTATTATATTATTATTTTTCTTACTATCGATTTTATATCTAATTATTATTTTTATTTGGGTTGTATAGGTACATTATAAGTTAAAATGTCTCAAAACAAAAAGAATCAATCTTCAATCAAAAAAGTTTTTTGCATGGTCAAACACATCACAAGCTTCATCAAGAGATGGTCATAATTTTGATTTGAATGAAGATTTAAATATATTAGGGTATGATGATGAGTGTGATGAGGCATTTGAAGGAGAAGAAGTTTCAACACAAAACAAAAAAAGGGCTAGAGTAAAAAGAGGATTTAGAGATGAATGGAAAGTGAAATTCAAGTGGTTAAGGTGTGCAATGCATGAAGGGAAAACAATCATGAAATGTATATATTGTGAAGAGCACAAGTCTATTGGACCATGGGGAACTAGAACTGGTTGTACTACTTTGCAACATGATGCAATAGTTACTCATTCTCAATCAAACAACCAAAAAATTTCGCAAGTAAAATGGATTTGTGGAAATGAAGGCAAAGCAAAATCAATTCCATAACACATAGAAAATATTGATGACACCAATAAGGAAAGAATAATCACAACCATGAAATTAGTTTATTGGGAAGTGCAATAAGAATTACCCCTCTTAAAATATGAGTCTCTTTTCTCACTTGAAATGTACTTAGAAACACCAAAAATGCCAAAAAACAAGGATTATAGATCATATACAAATCATATGGATGCAAATAATTTCCTATTTTCCATATCTAAGTATCTTGAAGAGAGACAAAGTGAAAAAATGTTAGATAGTCCATTGTTTTCTTTGATGTTGGATGAGAGTAATGATCGAATCTTAGAGAAACACCTTGTGGTTTATGTTACTTTTCTAGAATCAAAATGGATGGGCCCACCAATTTCACAATTCTTAAAGCTCATAAATGTGTGTGATGGATGAGGAAAAACTATATATGATGTAGTCGTGTTTTGAATAAAGAAAGGGGTCTTTCAAATAGAATATTGATTGTAATTTCTATAGATGGTGCTTCATCAATGGTGGGGAGTGAAAATTGTTTTTTACTCTTTTGAAGAAAGAAATTGACAAAATTATAGTAATTCATTGCATTTCTCATCATGAGGCTTTAGCTGCATCAAATGTTGCTAAAAAAATACTCGAATTGTTGTTTGTTGAGAAGTTAGCAAATAAGGTATATTCTTGGGTCCAAAATTCTACCAAAAGACATAATGAGTTGATTTCTCTACAGGAACTCATACAACTTGAAACACTTCAATCTCTTCAAATTCATGGGATTAGATGACTCTCGAAGAGACGGAGTTATTGAAAAACTTATTGTGTTGATGCCTCCATTATTGACTTTGAGGAAAAGTGAGAAGAGAGACTCATGGTATGATAAGGCTAGGATATTCTCGGTACATTTTTTCTTACATATGCTTACGAGATGTATTGTGCGAGCTAAACAAACTACATAAAAAATTTCAAGAGGATAATGTGGATGTTACATATTTAGGGGCAACCATAGATTCTACTATACAAACTTTGAGCAGGTGGTTTCTAAGGATTGACAACTTTGCAAATGGCTTGAAGTTACTTGTCTAAATTTTGGAAACCTCTAAATATGGTTATTTAGATATTATTGATAAACATGGACACATTCATAGGCATTAAATTCAATTTGTGGCAATTCAAAATGTGTGTGATGATAATGGTGATGCACTTAGAACAAACATTGAAGCCTCACATTGATGGGTCACTAGAGAGCCTTAAGAAACTTGTAAAAGAATATGTTCAAAAACTTGTAGAATGTTTAAATGAAAGATTCCCAGATCTTTCATTTTCAATTCTATAAAGTTGTTTAGCCCTTGTCATTATTTAGAGGATGCATGTACTAGAGAAGAAAAATCAAAGTGGTGGCTTCTTAAAAATTTTGAGCACTTATAACATACTTTGTGTGAGGCGAAGTAAAGACTTTTTTTGATTTTGAAGGTTGTTCAAAAGAGTTGTACAATTTTTTTGATACTCTTCACTTTAGTTGTGAAGGATTCCACATGAAGGAGGATTGGAGGGTTTTTTGTGCTACATATTTGCATACAAGATTTCCAAATATGACAAAACTATGGAAAGAAATACTTACCATTCCAGCAAGTAGCGTTACATGTGAGAGAGGATTTTAAAGACAAAATATAATAAAAGATATAAGAAGAACAAAGCTCTCATTGGAAACATTGGATTCCTTGATGTGAGCTTCATTGACAGGACTTCATCTATCAGAGGTGGAATGGAATAAAGTTTATGAAATTTGGAAAGATGAAAAGCAAAGAAGGATTTGAAGTATCTTAGAATGTTTTGTGTTGACATCATTGTAATGATGGGGTATTTCACATGAGCCCAGGAACACTAGATATTTTGTTTACACTACTTATGTATTGTTTAAGGGTACTTTATCAAGTCAAAAGTGGTGAATCCATGATATACATTTGATCTTTTTGAAGATATATGTGATAAGATTTTTTCAAATATTTATTAGTGTGTATTGAGGATGCTATAATGCTTTGTTTAAAATTTTTTCTTGAATAGGAAAGGATATTAGAGATTTGATTATTTTGAATATACATTAACATGTATTAGGATGATATGATAGTGAAGCCCATCTAAGTATTGTCAAATATGTTGCATTAATTGACTTCACCAATAGAAAAAATATATTATCTTTAATCAAGTATCATTTAATTTTAAAAAAATCAATTCTTAATTGATGTATATTGTTTTGTATTATAAAAATTATATTGAAAATGTAATTTTTAATGCTAAATACGCTATTCATTTTATACAAATTATTTCCTTGGATGATTATGATCTTAAAGTAAATGCTTCCACAATATTATGACATGTTAGTGTTTTATAGCTATGTGTTGTCTCGAAAACTACTTTGTGTTTTCATAGCCAAATTCAATTTTTTTGAGCTCATGCCCTTTGTTGGCATTTTAGCCAAGTTAAAGATTCAATAAATTTGGAAAAGTCGTGCCCTAGAGCTGTTTAAACCTCTGTTTTGCCCATTTTTAGAAATCCTCCATTTCCCACTTTGTTCACATAATATCCTCTTTGCAACCTCCTTTTTGATCAAAATTTTTCACTTGTTCTATGGCTTGGGTCATCAAATAATCCTTTTGCCTCCATGCCTATGGTTCATGAAGGAAATTCAAAAATTGGACTCAAAAACGATGACTTTCGCTTCCTCTATGTATTTTCCCATAGTCGGGAATGATGGGAGTTTCTTTCCCCATAAAATTTTTCCTCAACATCCCCGAGTGATACGTGGGTCTATCGATTGGATGCGGTTTGGTCATACTTCAAAACTCAAGCAAATGGCTCGGCGTGTTGCGCAACGACGCAACTCGGGGAAGGGTCCAAATGGCGAGTCTTCAATTAAGCGTGGGCTTTCCACGTGTCTTAGTTATAACATGAAGGTAAAATCGGCTAAGTATCGAAGGCTCGTGAAAGCACATGTCACGTGTGATGATGCAAGTCTAAAGGTGGGACAAAAGGGCCAATTACCAAATCAATGTCAGATCGCCACGTGGTTGGAGTCATTCGAGAGGCAAAGCCCGCCATTGAAAATTCAAAGCGAGATGAGCATGATTTGAGATTTTGATCCTCTTTGTAAAAAAGTAGAAAAATTAAAAAGTAACCTGTAGCCCGATCGGGATATCGGGGAAAACGTCAAATCATAAGAGCGGGTCGGTGGAGGGATTTGAGTTTTGATCCTTTTTTCTAAAAAATATTAAAAATTTTAGAAAAGGCGACGATCCCATTTCCAATAAGAATGTGCCACGCGTCTAAGTTGAAAATTCAATGCTAAAGGCTGCAAGCTAATTTGTTCCAAATTGCCAAATCTCACGAAAATTCACAAAATGTGAAAGGCTTCCCCAATGACCGCTCTAATTTCTTCCTACCATGTAGAGGCGGCTCTAGTTTGAGTTAGAGGAGAAAATCAAATGGTCTATATTTAAACTAGCAAACCGAATGTAATGGTTGATTTGCAAGAATCACGGTTTTTAACCCGCAATGATGAGCGTTTTCTTCACAACAGAGGAATTTGAAAAGGTGTTGAGGATTTATGAAGTTGTAATGGTTTCTTGCAAATAATATAATGGCTTCTCAAAGTCATTCCAAAAGAGGGTGATTGATTTCAAAAAGACCGAGTGCTCTAGACTGAAAAGGAAAAAACACCATTCTTCTTCTATTTTCTCTTCTTCCTCAAATTTCTTCCATTCTCAAGCTATGTACAAACTCTTCTCGAGTTTCCATAATAAAGGAAAGAATTTTTCCTCTTTGATTGAGGAATTAACTTCTACTTTTGCAACCAATGAGTTTCATTTGGTCTTGTAGTTTCTCCTATGGATTTATTTTCTTCTAACTATAAATGCATGTGAAATAAATTTCTAATTAATGTGTGTGGGAATCGATATTCTACTCGCAACATTATTTTCTCCTACCTCCATTGTCACTCCCCTTCTCCTTCTCAAACAAATTTTATTCTCTAGTGAGAAATTACTAGCTTTGTCATTGTTCCATTGGGAAGGAATACAATACCGCTTTCTCTGGAACCCCTCTTCATGATCTACCAATGGGTTCCCACAAAACTTTCCAAAGTTCAAAGGCTATAACACACGACATCGAGAATAACACATCACTACCTTCATGACATCATGTTGAATTCTTGGTGTCCAACATGAAGATGTTGCTGTGAGACTATTTTTGGATTCCCTCTAAGAAAAATCAGCAGAATGGTTCTACCTCCCGCCTTCCCGATCCATCAATGGTTGGGATGACATCAAGGCTTCCTTCGAGGAAAGATTTAAATCAATTGAAGATTTTCAAGATCTCTTGGTGCAGCTAGCTCAAATGATGAAAGGAGGAAATGAAATGATGAGAGACATCGTGGCTCATTTTGAATGGTTTCTTCGCAGGATACGGGAAGAATATTCTCCCTCTCAGAATAATATCAAAAGATTCTTCATAAATGCTCAATCACCAAAGGTAGGATTTCTCCTATGAAGAGTTCAACCAAGGAACATTGTAGAAGCACAAAGGAGGGCCATTGAATTGGATGATGATCTCATCCTCTCTAGAAATATCAAGAATCCATCAAAGGGCAAGGCCCAACATCCTGAAGATGAGAGAACCAATCCATCATTGCAAAATTTGGTGAATGAGATAGCATATTTGAAGAGGGAAATATTTGAACGTGTTTCTTCCCAAAGAAGAAACAAAAATCAAATTGTGGGAGCACCCCAAAGGCTCACCTTGGAGGCCCCACCCATGAACATAAATTACAGATTTCAAGAATATGAAGAAGAGCTTGAACAAGAAAGTGAAGGTGGTGATTTCCTAGAAAATGATGAGTTTGAGAACAATACACAAATCAGGTTCTGTGAGTATTTTAGATGTGATGAAGAAGATGAAGAAGATGCACCTAGTTTCTCATGTGCACTATTCACTCATTCTCACTCTGAAAAAAGAGCATCTCCCTCCACTTCTACAAAAAAAAAAAGGTTGATGATCCTCCTATGGCAACTCCACAAAAAAAAAATCAGTCCAGGATCCCCACTTCCATCTTCCATGAAGTCTACATTGTTGGATCCTGACCCTATAACAAGTAAGAAGATGCCCGCAATCCCAAGTAAGTCTTCAGATGTCTCTTCCAAGTCTAAATCTAAATCTTCTCCTACAAAATCTAATTTCTTAAACTCCTAGTGTGCCTTTCAAAATACCGTTTATTCCTCAAACATCAAATCCTTCTCCTAATCCTATACATACTCCAAAATCAGTCCCTTCACCCCCCTTATCTGCATTTTCTCCCTTTGAATTCATAGAATATGAAAACAAGGCCAAAGTGTAGATTATGAAAGCCGAATATTTGCGAGACTCATCACAGAACAATTTGAGAGGTTCGTTCGATATATCGGGAGTGGTAGTATAATACCCAATGTTGCAACATCTAGTTTTAAAGGCATGCTATCAAACTCACCTACACCTCCCTCACAGAACATACTTTCTCTAAGTGCATCAAAAGATTGATAAAGTTGAACCTTTCTATGTCTCCCTTCTTGTTGGAGAATATTTACTAAACAATTGAATAATAGATTGGTGCCTCGAGAAAATGTGATGCCTTTGAAGTCTCACCAAGGCTCTTAAACTTACAATGACTCCACCTAGTGCCTCTTTGGAATAAAAAAGATCTCACTTGTAGGGAAGGTCAAAGATGCATAGGTGGCTCTCACCAGATTTCTAGACAAGAAATTTTCAGCGATGATTTTGGTAGTAGATGTCCCAGCCTCATTCGGAATGTTGCTGAGTAGAAATTTCTGCCGAGACTTGGGAGGAAAATTCAGATGAATTGGTCTTTTGCAACCATACTAGTGAAGGGATACATGGAGAAATTACTTCCTGAGAAGAAGATGAGGTAAACGATGCGAAAGTATGGAATCCCAAAATATCATGCGGATAAATCACTTTGTGGCAACCAAGGAAGAAGAGGATATTCCCATCTTGATAGGCGGATATGCATTCCCGAAGAGATTTTCATTTTGAAGAAGCATTGAGGAGATTCAATTCTACAAGAGGGCTGCCCCTGAATTTCCGGATGATGCAATCCATGAGGAAGAGGAGATGGTTCTTGATGATTTTCAAGAAGAAAAATCATCTTATATACTTATCCAAGATGAGGAATTATTCTCATTCCCATTTGGGGATGAAGATGATCTCATTTAGGCCATCTATGGAGAGAAAAATTCAGCTTGTGAGGAGCCCGTGAAAGGTTTGAAAGAAAATTCTATAAAGGAAATGCTTAGAGCTGCATAAGAAATTGAATATTCTGAGCTCAGTCTCGACCTCTTGATGCAAGCCAAAAATTTGCAAGATAAATGTGAATCTGATTTGGAATCCTTAACTAATGTGAAGGTTGGCCATATTGAGATAAGGCAATATGAAACATATGATGCCACTCTTGAGCTAATGATTGATGGATTCAATACCGAAATGGAGATATTTTCTTTCCCATTTGAAGATGAAGACTCTTTCCATGATGAAGAAATTGAAGAAAGGAGTTTCAAGACCTCTAAAGATGAAGCTCTTTTTTATGAAGGATTGGTGGAGTGTAGTGATTCTCAAGATGATGAATTTATTCCTCCGGATAGTTTCCTTAAGCTGAAAAATAAATATTCTTCAAAGGTATATCAAGATGAGCTACAGAAAGCGATGAAACATAACTTTGTGTAAGAAATATTGGATGCGAGTAGAATTTGTGGAAGATGTTGAGCTGATTCTTGATCTCTTCACTAGTGCCATGGACATAGAAGATAAATATGAGTTTTCCTCCAAGTATACATCGAGTACTCAAATGCCTCACCATGGAATAAAGATAAAGGAAGAATCAAATGTTTCTCATGGAGAAGATGTCAATGAGCATAGGCACGGGAAAGAAAAGAATCAAGAATGTTCAAGTATTTTGAATGAAATAGTATCCCTAGGCAATGATGATTTGATCATTGGAGAATCAACTATATGGATAAACATGGAAGGCAACGGACACTATGAGACCGACTTCAAAGAACACGAAGACAGTGAAATTTCCAAGAAAGGACTAGAGCATCAAGAAGCTCACATGGAATCACTCCTACAAAGTAAAAGGACAATCATGGAAGCACTTGGCTTCCATAAACAATTAAGGAAAGGAGGATAATTTGGAATTCTCAACGGCTTTGCAAAACATCATCATTCGGTGTTACCTCTTTAGGTGTAACTTTTGAGAAAGCGAAAAGTACTTGATGAAAGTGGTTTGTCCCCCGCCTTGTACTAATTGATAGGTGTGTTTCTTAGAAGTTGTACATGACTCGTTGTGTGTAGGACCAATGGATAAGGCACTGTGTGTGTTTCCTTATATGGTCTAAAGTTGAGACTCGCTGTGCCCAATGGATAAGCACTGAGTCCATGCTAATTATATGTCTTGAGACTGGATTCCCATGCCATGTCTCGGTCCATGTAATGTCCCAAGCTAGAGCTAGTTGTTGTCTCCCAAAAACTACTCTACGTTTTCAAACCCAAATTGAAATTTTTGAGTTGATGCCCTTCATTGGTGTTTAAGCCAAGTTAGAGATTCAAGAAATTAGCAAAAGTCATGCCCTAGAGCTGTTTAAACCTTTTTTTGCTCGTGTTTAGAAATCCTCCATTTCCCGATCTGTGCACATAATATCTTCTTTCAACCTCCTTTTTTATCGAAATTTTTCACTTGTTCTATGGCTTGGTTCGTCAAATCATCCTTTTCCCTACATGCCCTTGGATCGTGAAGGAAATTCAAATTTTAGACTCAAAATGACAAAGTTCTCTTCCTCTGTGTATTTTTCCAGGATTAGGAGCGATGGGCATTTATTTCCTCGTCAAATTTTCCCTTAGCATCCCGACTAATACGTGGGCCTCTCTAATTGGAAATGGTTCGGTCATACTTCAAAACTCAGCGAGACATCTCCAAGTGTCACAATAACGTAACTTCGGGGGTAGGGTCCAAGGGTCAATCTTCAATTAAGCGTGGGCTTTCCATGTGTCCTAGGTACAAAATGAAGGTAAAATAAGCTAAGTATAGAAGGCTCAGTGGATGGCTCCACATGTCACAATGGCGTAATTCAAAGGTAGGGTAGAAAGGGCAAATTACCAAATAAGTGCTAGATCACCACGTGGTTGGAGTCATTAGAGAGGTAAAGCCTGCCATTGAAAATTCAAAGTAGACGAGCGGGCCATTGGGGGATTTGATATTTTGAGCCTCTTTTTTAAATAGGAAAAAAATTAAAAATTAACCACACCCCAATCAAAGCTATCGAGGAAAAATTCAAATCTTGAGCCCGAAGGGAAAAAGTTAAAGGTCGTTGAAAAGTCAAAGCGGAAGAGCGGTTCGATGGAGGGATTTGAGTTTTGAGCCTTTTTTTTAAAAGGTTAAAAAATTAGAAAAGAGTTGTAACCCCATCTCAACTAGAATGTGACATGTGTCTTAATCAAATCGGAGCAACGGGTCAATGGAGGAATTTGAGTTTTGAGCCTTTTTCCAAAAAAGTTTAGAATGTTGAGAAAAGGGACCTAATCCCATTTCCAATAAGAACGTGTGACGTGTGTAAGTTGAAAATTCAAAGCGAGGGCTAGGGCCAATTTGTTCCAAATTGCCAAATATCATGAAAAATCACAAAATGTGAAAGTCTTCCCACATGACTACTCCAATCCCTTCATGCCACATGGAGGGCCCAATTTCAAAGTTAGAGGAGCAAATCAAATGGTCTATATTTAAAATGGTAAATCGAATGTAACGGTTTCTTTGCAATATAAGTTTTTAACCCACCATGAGCGTTTTCTTCAAAGAAAAATTTGAAAAGGTGTTAAGGATTTGTGAAGTTGTAAATTTGAAAAGGTCTTTGAGAGTTGGGAGGAAAATTTAGATGAATTAGTCTTTTGCAACCGTACCAATGAAGGGATACATGGAGAAATTACTTCGAGAAGAAGATGAGGTAAATGGTACGAAAGTATGGAATCCCAAAAAATAAAATTTTGTACCAAAATATCATGTAGATAAATCAATTTATGGCAACCAAGGAAGAAGAGGATATTCCCATCTTGATAGGCCAGACATGCCTTCCCGAAGAGATTTGGAATTTGAAGAAGCATTGAGGACATTCAAGTTACAAAATGGCAACCCTAAATTTCTAGATGATGCAAATTATGCCAAAGAGGAGACGGTTATCGATGATTTTCAAGAAGAAAAATCAGCTTATATACTTATCCAAGATGAGGAGTTATTCTCATTCCCATTTAGGCATGAAGATGATCTCATTCGGGCCATCTATGGAGAGAAAAAATCAGCTTTTGAGGATCCTGTGAAAGGTTTGAAAGAAATGTATGTATAGAAAATGCTTAGAGATGTAGAAGAAGCGAAGATCCAGAGCTTAGTCTCAAGCTCTTGATGCAAGCCAAAAATTTGAAAGTTAAGTGTGAAGTTGATTTAGAAGCCTTAACTAATGTGAAGGTTGGCCATATTGAGATAAGGAAAGATGAAACATATGATGTCTCTCTTGAGCTAATGATTGATGGATGCAATACCGAAATGGAGATATTTTCTTTCCCATTTGAAGATGAAGACTCTTCCCATGACGAATAAATTGAAGAAAGGATTTTCGAGACCTCTAAAGATGATACTATTTTTATGAAGGATTGGTAGAGTGCAGCAATTCTTGAGATGATGAGCTAATCCCTCCAGATAGTTGCATTGAGCTGAAAAATAAATATTCTTCAAAGGCATATAAAGATGAGCTACATGAAACAATGAAGCATAACTCTGTGCAAGAAATATTTGATGCAATAGATGTTGCGTAAGGCACGCCAAGCTGATTCTTGATCTCATCTCTAGTTCCATGGACATACAAGACAAAGATGATTTTTCCTCCAATCCTTCCTTCAATAATTCAAATGCCTCACCGTGGAATAGAGATAAAGGATGAATCAAATGTTTCTCATGGAGAAGGTGTCAATTAGCATAGGCACGGGAAAGAGAAGAATCAAGAATGTTCAAGTATTTTGAATGAAAAGCATCCCGAGGAAGTGATGAGATGCTCAATGGAGAATCAACCATATGGATAAACATGAAAGTTAAGCGGCACTATGATACCAACTTCAAATAACATGAAGGTAGTGGAATTTACAACCAAGGACCGAGCATCAAGAAGCTCACATGGACTCACTCCTACAAAGTAAAAGGACATCATGGAAGCACCTAGCTTCCATAAACAATTAAGGAAAGGAGGCTACTTTTTGGAACCCGTCAATGGCTTCACATAACATCATCAATCAGTGTTACTTCTTGAGGGTAACTTTTGAGAAATGAAAAGTACTTCATTGAAAGTGGGTTGTCCCCCACCTTGTACCATAGGTGATTTATAGTTGTGTTTCCCTTTCTTGTGTGTGTTTCCCTTCCTGTTGTGTGTCATGTGTTTCCTTTCCTTCATTTTTGTGTGTGTGTTTCCTTCTTCTAGCCTTCCTTTCTAGAAGTTGTACATGACTCCGCAGGCCCAATGGATAAGGCACTGGTCAACGAATTATATGGTCTAAAGTTGAGATTCTGGATTCCCATGCCATGTCTTCACTGTTCTCGAGTCCATGTCATTTCCCAAGCTAGAGCAACTCTTATCTCCTGAAAACTACTCTGGACAAATTCAAAGTTTTATGAGCTCATTCCCTTTGTTGGTGTTTACACCAAGTTAGAGATTGAAGAAATTAGCAAAATTCGTGCCCTAGAGTTGTTTAAACCTTTATTTTGATCATTTTTAAAAATCCTCCATTTCCCAGTCTGTGCATAATATCCTCTTTGCAACCTCCTTTTTTGATCAAAATTGTTCACTTTTTCTATGGCTTGGGTTGTTAAATCATCCTTTTACCTCCATGCCTATGGTTCATGAAGGAAATTCAAAACTTGGACTCAAAATGACAAAGTTCTCTTCCTCTGTCTATTTTTCCCACAGTCAGGAACAATGGACGTTTCTTTCCCCATAAAATTTTCCTCAGCATCCCCGAGTGATACGTGGGTCTCTCTTATTGGATGTGGTTTGGTCAAACTTCAAAAATAAATGGATGGCTCCACGTGTCGCAACGATGCAACGCCTTGAGGCGGGGTCCAATGGATAGTCTTTAATTAATCGCGAGCTTTCCATGTGTCCTAGGTACAAAATGCAAGTAAAATCAACTAAGTATGGAAGGCTCGTGTAGATGGCTCCATGTTTTGCAAGCGACACAATTCTTAAGGTGGGGTAGAAAGGGCCAATTACCAAATTAGCGTCAGATCACCACATGGTTGGAGTCATTGGAGAGGCAAACCCTGCTGTTAAAAAGTCAAAGTGGACGAGCGGGCCATCGGGGGGATTTGAGATTTTGAGCCTCTTTGTAAAAAAAGTCAAAAATTAAAAAGTAACCTACATCCCCGATCAGGATATCAGGGAAAAATTCAAATCTTGAGCTCGCAGGGAAAAAGTTAAAGGTGAAGCCCACTATTGAAAAGTCAAAGTAGAAGAGCGGGTCGGCGGGGGAGTTTGATTTTTGAGCCTTTTTCCAAAAAAGGTTAAAATGTTTAGAAAATATCTGCAACCCCATCTCCAACCAGAATGTGCCACGTGTCCTAGTCAAATCAGAGTAGCGGGTTGGTGGAGGAATTTGAGTTTTGAGCCTTTTTCCAAAAAAGGTTAAAATGTTGAGAAAAGGGCCACGATCCCATTTCCAATAAGAATGTGCCACATGTCTAAGTTGAAAATTCAAAGTGGGGTTGCGGGCCAATTTGTTCCAAATTGCCAAATCTCACGAAAAATCACAAAATGTGAAAGGCTTCCCAGTGACCGCTCCAATCCCTTCCTGCCACATGGACGGCCCAATTTCAAAGTTAGAGGAGAAAATCAAATGGTCTATATTTAAACTGGAAAATCGAATGTAACAGTTGCTTTGCAAGATCTGGTTTTTAACTCTGCCATGAGCGTTTTCTTTATAATAGAGGAATTTGAAAAGGCGTTGAGGATTTGTGAATTTGTAACGGTTTCTTGTGAAGAATATAATGGCTTCTCGAAGCCATTCCAAAAGAGGGTGATTGATTTCAAAAAGACCAGAGTGCTCTATACATGGAAAAGGAGAAAACATCATTTTTCTTCTATTTTCTCTTCTTCCTCAAATTTCTTCCATTCTCAAGCTATGTACAAACTCGCTCAAGCTTGATAATAAAAGAAGGAATTTTGCCTCTTTGATTGAGGAATTAATTGTTACTTTGCAAACAATGAGTTTCATTATAACTTGTAGTTTCTCCTACGGATTTGTTTTTCTTCCGACTATAAATGCATGTGAATGAAATTTATAATTAATGTGTGTGGGCATCTAATATTCTACTTATAACATTACTTTTTCCTACCTCCATTCTCACTCCCTTTCCCCTTCTCGGACAAGTTTCTTCTCTAGTGAGAAATTAGTAGCTTTGCCATGTGGTCGGTGGAGTGCCCCTGTTAGATCTCGGTCGAAAGGCCACCATCGAAATCAACTTTTGCATGCATGCACATATAGAAGCTACATCGTTCAAGTAGAGGGACTTAGATTCCCATAGCATTGGCTTGAAACCTACCAATTTGTCCAAAAGACAAATTTTCTCACTAACACTATGTTAATATATATTTATAATAGAATAAGATTTCCATTTTGCATACAATATCTCTATTTCATATAGTGTTATTATGTGAAAATATAAATTTTGATATTTATATGAAAATCAAGAAAGTCTAAATTAAAAATGAAATGTCACATGTCAGTGCTATTAATTATGAAACTATCACAAAAACATTTCTTGACGTGTGGGGGTGACCATCAAATTTAACCCCTAGTGGTAGAGTAGTAATCATCATTGGTTACTACGTGTATGAAGCTTTACACATGTGTGAATAGGGAATATCGAGGCCACTCATAAGATAGGATCATAATATGTACACAAACTTTGTTTCCCACCCTCAAGGACTTTGTTTCCAATTGCCTTTTTCATAAAAATAGATTAAAAAAATATTTATTTAATAAATTATTTAACACATTTTTAGTGAAAATTTCATTCCCGCATGTTTCCACGGGCATACGATTCAATACCCACATGTCTAATTGTAATTTGACTCACCATTCAACCATTTTAATATTCAGGAAACTATATTAGAGAATTCATGACATTCAATTATACTTTAATAAAGTAGTACCCACTAGGCCCTCAAACAAAATATTTAGGAAAAATAAATACAAAATCTTGATTAAATAAAATATTAAACACATTTTCAGTGAAAATTCCATCCCCACATATATCCCTCGGGTGTGTGAGTTAATAACCCCATGTTTGGTTGTAATTTGATTATCGATTCACCCAATTCATAATTCAAGAGCATTTATTAGAAAATTCATGGCTATATGCACTCGTTCTCATCCCTCCTTATCGAAGGAATTAAATCCCAACATATAGATAGATAATGGTTATCCCAACTATATCGAATCTTGTAGGAACCTATGTAGTGTGGAGGTTCATCTCTATAGATCCATCCAAACTATATATAGTTATAGTCATTCCCTCCATATCTATCTTATTTTTATGTAGCAAACACTAGATAATTGGGACATATAGGGGAAAATGTTACTCAACTATAAGAGGGGGCCTATCTAGACTCTTATACTCTTTATGGGTTTAGGGGAGGGGTTTAGTATATAATGTTTATTATTGTTTTTAATTAATGTTGTTAGAAAATTATTAATAGTGATCACATAATTAATTATTATGCATGTTAGTAGTTAGTTGTTATACCCGTGTTTCTATACCGGGTTTCTTGTTACTCTCACTTCCTATTATTTAAAAAGTTTTTGGCTACCTTAGTGGTTATATAATAACCATTGTATTGTGCTGGAAATTAACACACAAATGATATATTATATTATTTTTGTTGTGCAATATTTCTTAACCAAACTCTTCATTTGGTATCGAGAGCGAGGATATTAGAGGCTTGTGATGGAATTTTATTTTATTTGTAGGGGAAATTCCAAATCTATATTCTTGCCACAAATGCATGTATAACTTCTCAATTCAGATTGATTTCGTATGAATAATTTATTGAGAGCATTTTAGAATTTTAAGGTTTTTGTTTTGCTTTGTGAGATACTATATTTATGTCATTCAAATCTAATACACTCTCAACACTAATCGACTTGAGGTTGCTAGTTTGAATCCTTGCATTTTCTCATATGGATCTTATGAGCCTATTTTTTTATTCCTCGGGTGACACCTAGTCCCGATCCACACGAGATAAAGGAGGATAAGGAGAGCCTCAATCAATATCAAATCACACCTCAACATCTTGTCATGCTTATGTACATAATTGTTGATAGAAATTGTGATTTGGTAGTATGTCAAGTTGCAAGAATCCACTTCATTAACTTCATAAAAAAATGGACACCTCATAAACCTAGAGAACAACGGGAGATACCACAATTCATAGTGACCTTCGTCCTTTATTGCTAATACATTTTTCTGAATGCCTTAAAACTATTGAACATGTCGATTATCTAGAGCAATGGCATTGTTGTCTTCCACTGGGTGAAACATAACCAGAGAAATGTCACCATGGAGCTATCTCCACAGCTCGCCCAATGACAAGATTGCATCAAAATCCTACACCTAGATCTATGTGTAGTGGATCTCCAAGATGTATGTTTTTCCCTTTTTTTGTGCCATTATCATCCACTAAGAAGAATTCATGTTTGTATATTGTTAATCCTTAAACTCAACATCTTGTTTGTTTATTTATTTTCATTCGATTGTGTAAGTTGTGTTTTAGTCTATTTAATTTCTAATTATAGTTTCTAACTATATTAGAAATTAAAAGTTGTCATGTGTAATAATTATTGATTCATAGCATTAGTAGTATTTTCTTTATATTTAAAGTACTCGTATTGTCAAATAAGTATCATTAATTTAATAAGTTGTTTATGTTCATCATTGTTTTTAATAAAATATTTTTTCGAGTCTCTCTATTGTCATTGAATGTTATCATTTTTTCGTTCAAGTGTCAATTATATTAACTTCATCGTGTTATTGTTTGAGTCTTGTAAACATTGACCATTAGTGTCATAGTGAGGTGTTATAGTCAAAGTCAAAAGTGTCAAAATTCTGTAATATTAAAAAAAAAATTCCTTACGGATGCATTTTAAGTGTTACCTGACATCTTGGTAACCACAGATCCTTAAAACCTAAATTCACTGAGCTAGCAACATGATACCGGAGGATTGATGCATCGAGGTTGGAGGTCAATTAGTAAACTCTCATCACTCACCAACAACGAGGCCACACAAAAGATATGGTGGCATGAGTATAATATGAGTATATTGTTTCTAGTGTGCTTTTTTAATTTTTCGAGTACTTCAGTTTGATGTGTTTCTCTTGCTTTGTGTGGTGTTTGGTGGATATTGGAAAAGACTTGTGTTGGAGTGTAGATGACCGCCAATGATCCTCCGATCGCGTGATCCTCTAACTATCATACTTCATCCGAATATGGTTCACTTATGAATACATTCACTTGTAATGGTGACCATGTGTAGCAAGATCTAACTAGCAAGATCCGGTCAGTTGTATGTCTTCGATACAGTTTACTTCTCAGTGTTCGTGTGTGGAAATTTCACATTATGGGGGAACATGACACCAATGTTTCATTTCCATTCTGATCCTAAAATGACTAAATTCAAGGGAAAATTCATGTGTCAATGGCAGTTTCCTTTGTTGTTCAAGATCAAGTGGAACGATAAACAACAATGGCTCAAATTAAGAACAGTGTGATTCTTATAGGATGAAATGTGAAATTTTTCCAGTATGTGTTATATTGTTCAGATTTGTGAGTTGTGTTTCCTATGTCATTCCCTGTAGTGAGATATTGATGTGGACTAAAAATAGTACTTAACACATCATGATGTGGTTAGGGGTAAACAACTTGAAAACCACCAGTATTGGTTTGTGCTCAACCATTGTAAAACTATCCGTCGGTTTTTGATTGTCTTGTGAAAATCACCTATTCATGAGAGTAGGTAAAAGTACAAGGATAGATTTCCCCATGTTCGCATAAGGGGAGGAATGTTAAGAAATTATCAATAATGCTCAAGTAATTAATTATTATGTATGTTAGTGGTTAGTTGGTATACTCGTGTTTTATATCTTTGGGTTACTTGTTACTCTAAATTCCTATTATTTAGGTAGTTGTTTGGGTACCATTATGGCTATATAATAGCCATTGTATTGTGTTGGAATTTAACACACGAATGTTATATTATATTATTTTTGTTGTGCAATTATGAACCAAAATCTTCAAATGTCAAGGGTGGCGAAAATGTGGTTTATATTTATACCACATTTGTATCACTCGCATCTCTAACATAAAAAAACATAAAGTGGGATACCCAAACACAATCCCACTTTTTTCATTTCCTCTTAATAGGGAAGATGGGAAAGAACAAATTGAAAATGGAGAGGAGAAGAGAACCATAGTGGAAGAAGAAAAATGATAGAAAAAGGAAGAGGATATAGTGAGAGAAAAAGAAGAAGGGAGGAGGAAAAGGAACAAGGAAAACACAAAGGAAAACCTAGACAAAAAGGTGGCACCAATAGAAATATGCAGAAAAACTAAAGCCTACAAGAAAATTAAACCCTCAAATGGAATAAGAAGAGTATGTGAAAAATACCAAATTACGGGTATGTAGATTTACATTTAAATTTAATAGATAATGTAAACCTTAGTGTAAATTGTGTAAACCCTATGGTAAAGTGTGTAAAGTATAGACAATATTATGTAAACCCTAGTGTGTATTGTGTAAACCCTAGGTAAAATTTTGTAAATTGTAAGCCATAATATAATATTCGATCAACACTAAATATAAATCTAAAAAGAAAAATATTGCAAATGATTTCTTTTTTGATTGGGAAAGTATGGAGAATGTCCTAAGCAATATAATCATAAAAAAAAACTAGATAAATTTCATACTACTCAATAATTTTTGGTCTATGTTTCTCCTTTCTACCTCTAACTTAGAGTATGTCAGTGGAGATGGGCCTATATATGTAGTAAAAATAAAAAAATTCTCTTACTTCACTTCAACACGATTTAGTGCCACATTTTCCTCTAGGAGCTTTGTCTTTGTATTTTAACAATATTGTAGTGTGTATTTCATTCAATGTGTCATACCACTCTTCTTCCTAAAATGTTTCACATTCATTTTTTCAACTTTTCCTCATGAACAACATCTCATGGATTTATCTAAAGCCCAATAATTAGCTTTTTAGGTTACATCTCTCCTTCATGGTTTCCCTCGAGGGTCACCTCTCCCGAATGAAATCATGATGTATGATGAATTTTTTTCTATTCCACTAGGAAGTGACACCACCATTGTGTTCAACCTATGGGTGGTCTTTATTCTTTGGGTAGAACACATGACATATACTTTATTTTCTCTCTAATTTTTACTTTCATTGTTTTTTTCAATAATTCCTACATGTCTAGCTACGCAAGATGAGATTTTTTTCTCAATAAATTTTAAAGCTGTCAAATTTTGTGTCTCCCTTTGATAAGTGCCCAAAGTTATTCATGTTATACCACGTTTCCCATTCTGAAGTACTTTCTATTTCCGGTGTGTTTCCAATTTATTCTTTCATTAATTCAATGTTTTTTATTAAACCGTAGAATTTTGGTTTTGATATTAGAGAGGAATCAATCTATTAAGAAAGAATTTGATGTCATTACCTATGGTATCTCTAGAGATCGAGGTGCGGAA
Organism: Taxus wallichiana var. yunnanensis; assembly: GCA_018340775.1. Lineage (NCBI taxonomy): Eukaryota > Viridiplantae > Streptophyta > Pinopsida > Cupressales > Taxaceae > Taxus > Taxus wallichiana. The sequence goes on from CM031238.1 coordinate 694,370,851, forward strand.
AATATGACTTTGTTGAAGATTCGACAAAACCCATGTTCCACCTCAACATTCATCGAACTCTATGCACCCACCACGGAGGTATAATTTTAGAGTATATTTTGTAATTTAATAATTATTTATCATTTTAAACTTATAATTATTCATGTCAATAATAAGAAGTATACTACTTATAGAGACCTATAGGATTTGTTTAACAAAGAATGCCACATTTGTATGAGTGCACATCCCTTAACCTCTAGGAAATCGACACAAAGATATATATTTATAATTGATTTTAAATTATAAGATTATTTAATTTTACTATACAATTATAATACCATTTTTTTGTATCATATGTCTACTTCCCATATAGACAGATGGGAGGATGACGATGGTGAAATGTGCACATTTCCATTGTCTACTTTTAGGGTGCCCCCTATATGAAGGTATAAATTTATAGTTTATTTGTTAATATAAGAAATATAAGTTTCTTGAGGAATTTCAAATGTCATTGTTTTCCGATTTTTTGGGAATTATTCCATTTCCTTATTGAACCACACTAGTCATGCCATTTAGTATATTGAAACTATTAATTTTAGTTATTTACACTTGTGAAATCACACTTGATTTTATTAAGTTTTTATCACTTTATGTGTTTATCGGCATGCTAGTAGTGTCCTAATTTAAATTTAATAAGTTTTGTAATACATTTAGTACATTTAGGAAAGAGAATTATCACAAGTGAGTGATACTAAATTGTAAGAACATATAATCTATTCTAATTTTCAATCATATTTGTTGTAAAAGAATAATTCACATACTTAGAGAGCATATAACATTCACTACTTGTTGCATCCATTGATAAGGTGAGGAGGGTTAAGACATTCACATATATTGTGTTCATCATTGAATTTCATTGAATTTTAATGTCAAGTTTTTTTAAAATAAGTGATTGAGAGAGCCCACAGCTCTAAACATCATTTTTAAATTGTTTTATAAAATATTATGTCAAGTTAGGTCTTCAAGCAAGGAGAACAATTTCCTAGTGGCTTGAATTGTGGAAAAGTGAGTGAGGCTTACAATTTTCACAAGATTGGGAAAGTATGGAGAATGTCCTAAGCAATATAATCATTAAAAAAACTAGATAAATTTCATACTACTCACAAAATTATGGTATATGTTTCTCATTTCTACCTCTAAATTATAGTATGTCGGTGGAGATAGGCCTATATATGTAGCAAAAAATAAGTTTTTTCTCTTACTTCACTTCAACACAATTTAGTGCCGCATTTTCATCCAGGAGCTTTGTCTTTGTATTTCAAAAATATTGTAGTGTGTATTTCATTCAATGTGTCACACAACTCTTCTTCCTGAAATGTTTCACATTCATTTCTTCAACTTTTCCTCATGCACAACATCTCATGGATTTATCTGAAGCCCAATAATTATCTTGTGAGGTTTCATCTCTCCTTCATCGAGGGTCACCTCTCCCCAAATGACATCATGTTGTATGATGAATTGTTTTCTATTCCAACGAGGAAGTGACATCACCATTGTGCTCAACTTCAACCTATGGGTTGTCTTTATTCTATGGGTAGAACATGACATATTCTTTATTTTCTCTCACTAATTTTTACTTTCATTATTTTTTGTCAATAATTCATTCATGTCTAGCTATGCAAGACAAGGTGTTTTTTTCTCAATAAATTATAAAGATATCCAATTTTGTGTCTCCCTTGCAATAAGTCCCCAAAGTTATTCATGTTATACCATGTTTCCCATTTTGAAGAACTTTCTATTTTCACTATGTTTCCAATTTATTATTTCTTTAATTCAATATTTTTTATTAAACCGTATAATTTTGGTTTTGATATTAGAGAGGAAACAACCTATTAAGAAAGACATTTGATGCCTTTACCTATGGTAGCTCTAGAGATTGAGGTCTGGAAAAATATGACATTGATGAAGATTTTGACAAAACCCATGTGCCACCTCAACATTCATCGAACTTTATGCACCCACCACAGAGGTATAAGTTTAGAGTATATTTTGTAATTTAATAAATATTTTTCATTTTAAAATTACAATTATTCATTTGCATAATGACAAATATACCAACTATAGAGACCTATAGGATTAGTACATGCATATTCTTCTCTTTCTTACTCTCATACAAAATCTCAAAACGACATTCACATATGTGTTTCATGATCCCTTTTTACATAATACATTGATTACAATAAATATAACAAATACAATCTATTTTAAAGGTCAAATCCTTTGACTCATGCATATGTTGGCTTCTAATACGATCCGGCGTGATTTATCTTCATTACATAACTTTAAGTCAACTTCCGCAACTTCTTCCGGTCTTCCCAGGATCTACTTAGTCTTATGTCACTTTCTCTATATATTGCGGCTTTGTAGTCTTGGTGGCTTCCTTCCTTTATATGTGGCTTTACTTCATTCCATTGCTTTCATTCTCCATCGTGGTTGTCTTTACCTTTTCATAGCTATCTTTTTAACCTTGTGATTTATACCTAAACTCCTATTAACATTATTCCCCCTCTTAAACTTTGTCTCATCCTCGAGACAACAACTGATGATTATTTTTATTCCAATTTTATTTTTCCAAAATTTGGATCAATGGGCATCAACCACCAGGACTTAGATGTCTGGCATAGGGAAGGGCTCCCTCACTCGACTCTCCCAACTGGATTTATGGGATGCCAAGGTATAGAAGCGTCAACCTCCCAGGAACTTATACATCTGACATAAGGAGGAGTTCCTTCGCTTGACTTTCCTGACTGGGTTTATGGGACGCCTCGACCTTTAATCTTCTATGGTGTACTTTGCGGCATGTACTTTGTAATTTGGGGAATGATATTATTTTCATAGTGAAGCCATAAAGTCAAAAGAGAATGCACCTAGTTAATCCATTCCTTCAATTGTGTATTCTCTTGAATCAATGACACCAACTCTTATTGAGTGGGATGTGCATGTATTTCATTCCATCGATCTTGTGCAAGTATAGTTTCTTATTTCATCCGCATCAAATATTTATCCAATGTGTGTTGGATTCTTTTATGTCGTAGATCTTGTCTTTCCACCCCCTCTTGGTTTTGATATTTCTACGTAAGTTCTACTAATTTCCTCCTTTGTGCACCATCCTTTTCTTGTCAATGTCATATTTTGTAGTCATCTTATGTTTGTCTTGTTAATTTTTTTCCATGTGTCCCTTGTCTTCTTTAGTCATACTTGGTCATCAATGGTATAGGTGTAGTATACCCCGACACCTTTGTTCGATTATGTCTCCAGTTTCTTCACTACGGTTTGAAATTCACTTCTTTTTTATGATTCTCGCTACATGAGGTTTCTTGGCATCTTCCTTGTATTTTATTATTGCAATTTTGTGGATTGTTTTTTCTGCCTCCAAGTTTATGCGGTGTTCTTTTAGGATTTCCCCGCCACATATTTATTAGATTCTTCAACGAAAAATGTAGTATCAATCTTGATCTATGGCTTATCCATTTAAATGTTGATGAGCATATTTTGTGTTTCCTCCTCTAATTCTACACATCTTTTCATCTAGTCTTGAGTGGCACGCTGTTATAACACTTGACTCCAACTAGATTTCTATAAAGCGAGTTAGTTTGTCTAAGTGGATTTAAAATCCTCTCTGCATTTTTCTCAACAATTCCTTGTTTGAGTTGGAAAGATTGTTCTTGTTTCCTCTTCTTTAGAGCATGTTGTATTCTAGATAGTTAGTCTCGAGGTGCTCGTGTGGTGAATAGGCTATAAGATGATAGTTGTAGTGCTTATTTAGCATGTTATGCCTTCTCCTGTTCTTCCTTCTCTTTTTCTTCTTTTTTTTCTCTTTCTTGCTCTACTTTTGATGACTTTTCTTCCTCTTATTTCTACTTCCTTCTTCTTCTCTTCTTCGCTTGATTCTTCTTTTCTTCTTCCTTTCGCTTCTTCTTTCTTATTATTTTCTTCTTATTTATTTTTCTTTTCAATTTATTCTTTTTTTATTTTCTTCTTGTTCTTTATTTTTCTTTTACTTATTTTGCGTGTTTTTTCTTAGCTTCTAAATTAGTTTTCAGTTTCTCTCTTTTTCTACTTTTATCTCCTTCTCTACTTTCTCGCTTTTTATCTTCTTCATCCTTTTTTTTCCTATCCATTTCTTCTTTTTATTTCTCTTTTGTTTTCTACTTCTATTTCCGGTCTTCTCGATTTGTTTTCCTTTTCTGATCTTCTATCTTCTTATTTTGTTTCACCAATAGACCAATTGGCTCATCCACTTCCTTTATGCGCTATAACACGCTCTTACTTCAAAGTTTATTTTACTTGAGAGTGGTTTATTCTTGATGAAGCATGCCAAGTGGTGTGTTTGATATATCTCTATTTGGTCTTGTATTTCTTCTGCTAGTGATGGTATAAGCAAGTGACTTATATCTTCAAGTATAAATGCATGATTTTCTAGATAGTACACTATGGTTTTTGTTATAGCCATTTTTTCTCCATCTGTAATTGTAGCATATTCTTGGGAAATTTGTGAGATGCCGCCAGTAGTTAAACATGTATAATAATAGTTCTAGGCTTGTTGACTAAGTCGTGTTTCTTCTACCGTTTTGATTCTTCTAAAATTGATGGTGTTGATGGGTCCTGTGGATGTGGTGGTGATGGAGTGTATGATTGTTCTTCTTCTAATTTAGAAATGTCTTATCTTTCTTCAGAATTTATTTCCTCTTTTCCATTGTTATCCGTGGCTTCCTTGATTTAACCTTCTCAGCTAAATCTTTTTTCCTTTTTGTAATGGGATTTTAGATGCTAGGAGTTGTCTTTCATTTGTATTTTTAGGAAGAGCTTTGCTTGATTATGCCTTGTCCGATTGTGTGGAGAATTTTTTTCTATACTCTTCAATTGTCTCTTCAATTACCTCATCAAAAATTGGAAATTTGGCTTTGGTAGAATCGACAGGAAGACTTCGAATTGCTTCTATAGATGTAGCCACTAGTTCATCTGACACCTCATAAGGTAATGGAGGTATGTGTTGTGTGCATGGGAATGTAGGCCAAATAAATTTATAATCTATGTCTCGTGATAAAATAAACCTCCTTTTCATGTTTTGGCCAATTTTTCGAGTTCCTTTTGTTCCAATGTTTTCATTTCCTATTTTTAATGGATGATAATATTATTTTCTCCTTCATCTTTCTTTTCTACCACTAATCTATCATCTTCTATGACTTTGTATCTTAAGTTCTCTACTTTCTCTTCCTTGTCTTATATCTCCACATTGTAGTATCTTGTCAACACTTTTATTTCTATCGAAGCTTTCTTGTGGTTTTATTATCTCCCATTCGGCTTCTTTGTGTCTTCGACGTATTGTTCTACTACTTCTTCTAGAGTTAGAAACAAGAATGTTCTAATCTTTTGGAGCGCCCTCTAAATGTTCAAATCCACATCCCAAAAGCAAAAATATGGCATAAGTCCTTCACAATCTGATCCCTATATTTTGTTTCATGCTTAATCTCTTGGTGTGTATCAATGACCTTGGTATGGACCCAAGGGTCCATATAAATAATTGAGTCCAAAATAGAGGATAAGTCTCTCTCGCATATCTACCAATGCTGCTCACACGCTTTGAACATGTTTCCACATATCTGTTTCTCTAGTATACTTAGGGATTACATCATAATATCCTTCACTTTCCATGAATCGTGCTTTGAGTAGGATAGTTCTGATTTCCATCAAGATATACTTGCTTTATGCACTACCCACCAACTCATGGCATTTATGGTCAAAGTATCATCTAGTGCTTCTATCCTTACTTGTTAATTTGGAAATATTCTCCCCATAATCATTATGTATCCTTATATATCTCTAAATCCCTGAATACTTTGCTAGTGTGCGATGAGATGTTCCTCTACTTAATATGTATAATATTTTTATTAGAAGGTCCTTTATCTTTTCTTCTTCCGTGGAAAAACACTCTTGGGCGGGAATAAGAATGTCATCTTCTTCTTTTTGAGCTGAATAATATTCTTCTTCTTCGTCAAGGTTATCTATGGCGGTGTAAAAATTTCACTCATAGTATCGTGATTATATTCCAATGTGATGACCCGTGGCGGTATTATCCTTGCTGATTATAAGTTATGCATTCTTGTTTCGGTAATCCATGAATCCATGCTTCCACCACATTATCTCGACTCTTCCCGAGTGTTCTCCAATTTGACTTAAATCTCACCACCTAAGTTTGGTTCAAATTCCTTATCAATACCAAAAATTTGTTTAGTGCATATACTCCTTGTATCTCATCAAATTCATCCTCCTCAAGGTTGGGCCATACCTCCTATGTCCAAACGGAATTCATCCCGAGTATATAGGGGTACGTGAGAACATATCCCATTTAAGTGTAAACTAATTTCTTGTTCTTGAGCTCAAAGTTCCATTGCAATCAAAAAACCATTCTAACATTAGAATGGTTTTATGAAAGGGTTCTCAATAACATTCTCCACTACCTCAAAGTTCCCCAATTTATTGATTCCCATTAAATTCACCTCAAAATTCTTTAACACTCTTATAGGTTATCTAGAGGATCCATCTACCAATCCAATAAAGTACCTCGTGGGATCCGAGTAGGTTTTCTAAGAATTTCCCATGTGGTATTTGATATCATGTTAACATCTGTGCCAAGATCTAATAAAACCTTGATGATGATCTTTGTCAAAAATATCCACATCTAAATAGATGGTGGACTTGCGCCATGTTTTTTTAGTGTGAAATGCATTTATTTTCTTATTTGGTCCTTGTTAAATTTGATGGACTTGATGCATCCTCTCCTCTTTATTCCAACATTTCCTAAATTGTTTCAATTTTTCTACTAAACCACGATTGATGGTCATCTTTTCCAATTCCTTCAATGCAATCTCTTCTTATTCGCTAAAGCAGTTCTTCTCTCTTTCTTCATTTTCTTGTGCTTCTTTTACCAGTGCTCTACTCTTTTCAATTCTTTTAAGTATATTCTTGTTCTAATTTCTTTGGGATTCCACTCCTCTTCATTTGAAGAATGTTTTTCTTGGGGAAGATTTATTATTTTCTTTTCTTTGGGACTACTTTAGTTTTAGGGGCACTTATAGTTGAATCGCTACCCTATACCGCAGTTCTTCTATGTTTTTGCCTTTGTTACCCTTCTCCTCAAGTAGCTTTCTCTTGTTTCTTCTCTTCTATCATCTTTTGTGGTCCTCCATTCAAGTATTAGTCCACTGAAGTAGTGGCTCCTTCATCAACGGCCCTTGCGGCCTTATCTTTTGCTATGGTAGCTTCATCCCAATGAATTCTAGTTATGTGTTATACCTTCCTCTAAGTGTTTTCTACCAATTCCTCCACGATATTGTTAATCCTCTTCTATAAAATTGTGTGAATTCTAGATAGTGGAACATGTTGTGTCCCTTCGTATGAAAAAATCCACATAGATCAAGTTTTGTACCATTTCTAGCAAGGTTTCGTTCTTGCCCACATTTGTAGCAATTTGTTGGTCATCTTTCTTTGTATCCTCCTACTTGACTATATCCCCCATGGTAACCACCATCATTATATCCTTGATATCCTTGGTAACCTCTACCTCCCGATATTTTCATAGTCTCCTTATACCCTCCTCTATATCCTCCTCTAAAGCCTCCTCTAAATCCTTTGTGTTACCCTAAGTGGAAACCCCCATCATTTTAACCTTGGTAATTTGGGTTGTAATTATTTCCCTGGTATCCACCTTGAAATTAAGGTTGACCACCTTGTTGATTTAGGTATTGTGGTGCGATTATAATTTGTTAACATGGTTGTGTAGGTGTTGTAGGTGTCATATTCATCTATTTTTGTGTAAGAGGTGGGTTAGGTGTTGTATTATACCTTGCAACCATAGCTATCCTAGCAAAGTGTAATCCTTCAAATCATCAATTCATCAACCAAAGGGAAAGTATGGTGATAATTATTGTAAGAACTACATACGGTACACTACATAAATTTATTTTTAGGTGGTGCTACTTCTAATAGAGGAAAGTTTCTGAGTATGTTGGTCCCAAAGCCTATAGATTTCGCACCATGTTCATTCGGATGGAGTTATATTGTTGGATGATGCTTTCTATGAAGAATGTACTCATACCGTAGTTGTTGTCTTTACGTGTTCAAAGTAGGGGAATTCAAGTCTGTTATGCCCTTCATTTCAATAGACAGAGTACACCACATTTTTGGTCATGAATTACTTTTAAGAGGAGAACTTCTCTTCAATCGTTTAGTCCTCTGTATTTCTTGTTGTAATTTCAATTTCACAAGTTCCAATTATGCTCTTTCTAGTTCAATTTTTATTGATGTCTCCCTTCCCTTATCTAGGGTTGAGCCTCCAATTTTATCGACATCGTAATTAATTTTGTAAGTGTCACGAAACTATTTTGTATCTAATGAGGCTCGAGATAAGGAATTAATTTGGAGGTGAAACTCTCAACCTTTTGCTTATTCGTCACAGGATCTTCTAGTATAAGGTTAAATTTTGACTAAACTCTTTCACTAATTCTCCTTCTTTTTGAACTTGATTCCTCATTTTTCTCACTCCTTCTTCTAGTGCCTCGGGAAATAAAAATATGTTTTGAACTCTTTCTCCACATCCACCCATGGCTTCTTACCTTATGATGATAACCTCATACCACCTTAGCGCATCACCCTTAAAATAACATGTGAAATCTTGTTGCTTCATCTCTTCATTCGTGGTATTGTTAATCTTCCAATAATGGTCCAAAGTAGGAACAAATGTTCTAATGCATCAATTTAATCCTTTTAAAAATTTTGAATTTTAATCATCGATCCATCCATGGTAGGCCAAGTATTTATTCTAGACATCACAACAAGTTGTTGTTTAATTTGATTTACTCTCTTAGTTTGATTGTGTACTTGATTTTAAATTGCTCTTTCTCCCTTTATTTCTGCTTTCGATTAAATGTCAAAGTAAAGTTCACACGATAATTCTTTAAATTCTCTTACTATTTCTTGTCTCCTCTTACTCTCTTCTCTTAGGATTGGATATCATTCCTCCAGAATTATTTCTTTTTGTAGATTCCCAATTAGTGTCTCAAGCGGCACATGGAATGGAACACGCTCGGGGGTCATCTCCTTTGGGCATTCACGACGGTTGGGGGTATCTTTTTATTTGGCATCTTTTCATAACTAACATTATCAATAACTAATTTTCTATCTTTAATATTCCTTAGTCTATGATCTACCTCTAACTCTTCATCACTTCTTCTTTTCTTACTTTTTTTCTTCTTTCCTTTCTGGTCTTCTTCTCTATCCTTTTCTTCAATCTTCTCTTCTATCACTTTTATCTCCTCTTCTTCTCGTATATCTACAATTTCTTTTTCCTTATCCTCTTCATCCACTATCTCTACTTTCTCGCCAAATTCCTCTAACAAGTTTCTCATAATACTAACTTCATCTTCCTCTCCTTTTTCTTTAATCATTAATGGGGTATCATCTCCTCTTCTTTCCATCTCTCTACTTCTAAAACTCTTTTGCATGTTGGATCTAAACTTGATACCAATTGTTGGAAATCTCTTGCCAATATAGTTTCTCTCATCATTGATTGCTGAATTGGAATTTCTATAGTATATTGTACCATGGTATTCCATGGAATAACAAAACCTAATTGGCCTTCGCACGATGTGGGTACTATATCAATACTTGAAGTTTCCACCTCCATTTATGAGTGAGCCAAATTTTGGCCTCAACTCGATGTGGGTGAATCTTCTATTTTCTCTACCTTCTCTTCTCATTTATTGACCTTATTCAACTTCTCCTTTCTTTCTTTCATCTTATTTGCTCTCTCTTTTCTTTCCAGTTTTTGTCTTTTTTCCTTTTTTAACTCCTTTTCTACGGCTAATCTCAATGTATCTTGCATTCCCTTCATTTTAATTATCTCCTAATTTTATTAATCCTCTTGTTCTAACCCTCTAACTTTTCTATTTTTCTATTTTTTCCCTTTTTCTCATGTCGGCCTATGATCACCCCCCTTCACTTCCACCATTGCATAGTTATTTTCCCCCTAAATGTACTTATCTACTTCTCTAATTAATCCTTTTTCAATCATTAACACCTTGATTGAGAATGGAACTGATTGAAGGAAATGACCACAAGCTCCGTGTAAAAATTCTTGTTTCTTATTTTCAAAGCTCATCCAATCTGTGTTACCCACGTGATTATAAAAGAATATAGTGTAGTCTCATATAAATAGTCAATTTCTCGGTCCATGGTTCATCTAGGTATTTTACTATTGTCAATTTTTCGTAGTCCACTCAAAAGGTTGTCTCAAATTAATGCGTTTCCATTTTGTCCTTTTTTTGTGTGCACTAATAAGCAAGGCCACAATTGGTGAGGAAAATAAGAACAAAATTCTTCTCCAAATTCTCCAAAAGTTTCTTCTTCGCCCAATTTATTGGGGATTTTATGTCTTTTTATTCCTCTTTCCCAAATATTGCCGATCTATTTTTCCCACAAATTTTCAATTTCTAATAATGCAGGTTTCCAGTATCTAGGTGGTGAGATATTTCTTGACATCCACTTAACATGAGAAACATGGGCTCATACACCAAATGTTGACCTAAAAACCCCAACAAGATTGTAGGGATTAGGAAGTAATCGATCATGGTTAAGGATGTATGTGGGAAATACACCACATCTAATCTATGAACAGAAATGTAAATAAAGACACATAACAAAATTTACTCCAAACTCCAATCTTTATTTATTCATCAATAATGATTACGTCGTTTTCAGACATGCTTATTCTTCCGTTTGTTACTCTCATACAAAATCTCAAAATGGCATTCACATATGTCTTTCATGATGCCCTCTTTACATAATACATTGATTACAATAAATATATAAAATACGATCTATTTCAAAGGTCACTTCCTTTGACCCATTCTTCTTTCTACTTCGATACAATTTGATGTTATGTATCTTCGTTACGTGGCTTTAAGTCAACTTCCGCGGCTTCTTCCGCTTTTCACAACTCTACTTAGTCTTACGGGTATTTCTTTATGTATTGCGGATTTGTAGTCTTTGGAAGATTCTTTCCTTTATGCATGGATTTACTTCATTTCACTGATTTCATTGTCCTTCATGGTTTTCTTTACCTTTTCACAATTATCTCCTTAACCTCGTAGTTTATACCTAAAATCCTACCAACACCATCTCTTCATCAACCCCACTAATTACATTTTTTTCTTATCCATTGTCAAAGAAATTTCCAAGTAGCATTTGATAGATTCACTAATTTATAGGAACTCCATCATCCTAATGAAATTTCTCCAATGTGGATCCATTATGTGATTGCTAGTAATTATCATACCCGAACTTCATGTTGGATGTCACAAGCAATGTGTTTCATTGATGTCAAGTGGTCATTGATGTCATAATATTTCCAAGGTGTTCATGAGGGTCTTCCCAAGTTGTTCAAGTGTCAAGTCATGATGTCATGGCTTCAGGCATGGTCTAGGTGCATGGTCAAGAAATAAAGTTGTGTAAATGTGTCCTCTCAAGGTTGTATTAAGACTTCATAATGTAAAATTTTGTCCATGACATGTGTGTGAAGTTTCATTGAGTGCGTAACAAACCCACATGGTCAATTCATGAAGAATCGGGTAGCTCTAGGCTTAATCCTAGTCCTAGGTCAAGCAGGTTGGCATGGAAACATGTGAAAAGGATAAAATAAAATAAGGGAAAGTATGGTTAGAGTAGTATGATCTGGCATAACATGTTTATGAGGAGTATTAGGTCAAGAATCAAGCATGTAAAGAATGAACATGGTCATTCTAGAGCCTTTCGGTGAAGAAAATCCTATTAGGAAAGTGAGGGATGTGAGCCAAGGTATGATGATGCAAACCAATAATAACATGATCACATTATGATGGTATATGAGGTGTACAAGGCTTCACAAGTTCCTAAGGAGGTGAATTGATCACTTATATAGGGTTGTATAACACACTTCTTGTAACTAGAGATCAAATGCTAAACAAATGAGATGAGGCGAGAGAATTTTGGAGCAAAAATTAAAATTGGTCATTGTAAATCATGTAGGAGGAAGTTGAGAAGGTTTGTTAAAAATTTAAGGACCTATTAAGGGGTTTTGTGTAAGTTATTCAAGTTTTACCAAAATTGGATTTTTGAAAAATTCTAACCGAGCACCTAAAATTCTTAACATTCAACAAAATTATCAATAATCCTTGAGATAAATGCATATCAAATTTTTTTAAGATCACTCGGATACATAACTTTTTCAAAAAAATTGGGGTCATTTGGTTAAGAAACAAAAAAGTTCTCTTCATTTTTCTACCACTATCAAAACCCTTTCCAAACCCTTATTTGCAGTGATACAAGTAAAATGAGGTTGTTTGTATCTAAATCACTTGTTCTAGATCAATTAGGTGGTATCTTCGATATTCAAGTGTAACTGTAGAATATGGACTATACTTTGTTTCGTAAGGTTTTTGCAAGCAATCCTACTTTTGAAGGTTTTAAAATGAATCTCTCGGTGTGAAATATTTTTATGAGGTTTTATTGATTTTATCAATATTTTCATTCATGATCCTTATGCATTTTTGTTAATTGAGTTCATCTTCCACTTCTACAATTGAAGTGAAGTCTATAAGAGGAAGTCTTCTTATGCATGACTTGAAGATTTTGTAAGTTTAGACTAGTCTCCATGAAATGAATCAATCTATGGAACGATAAGTGGAAAAAATACCTCAAACTCCTGGAAATGAGTTGATAAAGTCATGACAGGTTGATTAAGTGTGCATTCTTGGTCATTCTTTGAAGGTGAAAATATGTGTATGCAAAACTATGAATACATGATTCTAATGCATGAGTCAAAAAGGAATGGTTGTGTCTTGTTGATTATTGTTAGTTAAAGATGATATATAGTTCATAAAATCTCCTTTAAAAGCTTTGAAACAACTGAAAACTTGTTGTTGGTAGTATGTAAAGCCCATCTAAGACTGTGACTTGGAACCTCTATGATGGTGAGTTGTTGGATGTGGAAGAAGATGTATAAAATGATTTATATTATGTTTTGATGATCCTTAAGTGCTTGGAGTTGATGAAGCTCTCCTGCAGACTGGATACATCTAAGTGAAATGCTTGAAATGAGCTCTGGAAGTATTTTTCTTCTTTAAGTTCAAAAGTGTGTTCTCTAGTGCTTGCTTCTAGTTCTCTCAAGAGTGCTCTATGCGATTTGAAGTATAAATGGTGAAGATTGAAGGATATGAAGAGGTTGTAGAATACTTCATAAGGATTTGTAACCTCCTAGGTTGATGAATACATGTGGCACATTTTTTCATATTTTTAGAAGGAAAAAGTTTACTCGTTTACTAGAAGACAAATTTGTTTTGTCGATTTACAAAATAGTGAGAAAAGGCATAAAAGGAATATTGTCGGTTGTGGCGAGTGTAACGGAGTTCATAAGTTGTCATTCTTCATCATTTGACTCCATAGAATCCTTGAAGGAACTTGCAAATCATGAAAGCATAATCGATATATGTCAAATGCAAGATGACAAATTTTAGGTAGTTTTAAATAAAGTTCCCTTCATTTCCTTATACATATGGCAAGGTGAGTTATTTGAAAGTTAAAGGTAAAAGGTCATGTTGAGACATAAAATTTTTTTAAAGATCATTTTTAGCATTTAATTGTTGTTAAAGACAATGAGAGCAGTTGATATATGTTGAAATAATATTAGGAAATAGAAGAAACAGATGATATGGAGAACTAATCATGTATGAAGAGGTGTGTGAAGGGGATTTAGAGCTGATGGACATGTTTTTGCAGGTGGATGACAACATGAAATACTAAGTGTGTGTGAATGTCTCCATGATCGGAAGTGGTGCAACAATATGTATACTTAAGAAAGGAGAAGTTTGAAGATGAGAATATTTTGATCATAGTGTGTGTGTGAGAGGAGTAATGTATGATGAAACTTGGAATCCTAATTAGATGATGAGAAGAGATATGAATCAGAGAGAATAAAGAAGAAGAATAAGATGAGAAGTGATCACAATTTGTTTTGAAAGATAACACAAACAAGTGATCATAAATTATTGTGAAGAAGACTAAGTAGATGCTCAACAATTAGAGATTTGAAGCTTCCTTCTAATTTTAATCTTACATAAGGTTAGTGGGTTCTTAACTAAATATAGGAGCTAGTGCTTTGATACAAGTAGCATATTGTTAAATACTGGTAGGTACTTGGTTGAATTTTGGAGTTGCAGCTCCATGTTGAGTTGATGCTCAACTATGAAATCATTGTAACTTTATAGGACAATTTTTCCAAGATAGTTTTTTGGTTTCAGTGGGTTTTTCTCCCTTGAATGGTTTCCCACATAAAATTTGGTCTCCCTATGTGTTCATATTTGTATGCATCTCTTTCTCTCTCATGATTTAATATTCATGTTTCATCATGGTTAAGATAGTGTAATTTTGGATGTTGAATGATAACGGATTCACCCCCTCTTAGTTCCTAGAATTTATAAACCTTCATAATGATTACATTGCCTTCAATTTATTTCTTGTTTTAATAGGATTATCATCAACTCCTCTTAAAATTTGGTGGATTTACTCATAAACACTATGATACCTTTGAATTAGAATGGGAGGATGTAAGAGGAGACTAAACTCAAGGATCCTCAAGCTCCTTCTTTTTCATGCTTGATATTCTTGAGCATCTAAGAAATAAAAAGATTTGAATTATTATAACAATTCCAATGTATGCAGTATATCTTTCAAAAAATTTTTCCAAGATAATAAACTTAAAACAAGTATAAGTAAGACTAATGCTAAAAAGGAAGAACCAACACCTCATAGAATTAAAAGAAAAATAATATTATGTTGCTCTGTAATGTCCATCCTAATCTTGAACTTGAAAACACGTCTACATTTTTTAAAATACAATGATTAAGATAAAACTACAAACTCTCTCTTAAGTTAGGATTAAAATATTAATGATGTTTACGTATTTCTTCTTATCACACATGCACATTGAGAGGCTTACAATGTCCATAATTTTCCTACGTGTATTCTAAGTTCATTTCAACTTAAAAATCAAAACAAATATTTGGATTATTGGTAAAGTTTTCTCAACATGGGAAAAGTGTTCTAAATGTTTGATCCTCAAATGTAAATTACATTTAAGTACACGTTTATTCAATTTAAAATTTTTAATATAAGAACTTCATATAATTCAAGACAAATGAGTTGATAATTTCAAATGAATACCACCATGCATATAATTAAAATTATTTAATTGAATAATTAGTAATTTAAGATCTATTATCACCAAATCGCAACGCCCTCCAATTTACACAAGTGTTTTTGCTTGAGCTCACGGTGTGACTAGATAACATGGGTATTATCTCGATGTTATGGGACTTATTCTTGAGATAGACCTCCAGAGAAAGTTGGTTCTTGCTCCTAAACTACTTGCCAAAATCTACTCTAATGCAAGAAAAACTATCTTATCCTAATCTAACTTTCTAAGGGACCAGGGAGTAATGAAAAAAAAGCCTACATGAAAGCAGTGATACACCAGAAAAGGTGGGTGTGAGAATAGTCTCCAATGTGTGGAAAATAGAAGAAAAGTGCATACTAGAAGGGGTGATAATAGTTCTCCATAGTCTAGCAACTGCATTCACAACAATATTTCATACACACACAATGATAATGAATCCCTGCAAGAGCATAAGATAGACACAATATATTTATAATGAGGTTGAAGAGGAAAGAAGAATGCAAACAAACACAAAGCAGGGGAAGATACATCCACAAACTTGTATCTATTGCTTCATTGATATGCATAGTTTAATCTATTACAAAATAAGGGCCTAAATCACCATGCAAGGATTCCACTACAAGGGCCTACAGCACATTGGCTTCACAAACCAATTTGATAGAGTTTTGCTACACAAAAACTAACTCTTTATAATGAGCCCAACACTCTAATTTATAGAATTCTGAGAGGAGAGAGAGAGAGGGAGAAATGAAAATCCAGAAATCTACCTTCCCACCACTTGTAAGATGTCATAAATTGAGTGAAATGATGGTATTTTTCTTGCAAAAGGCTCCCCATGTTGTCCCATAACTTGCAGCAGTGAAAAATGTTTGCCCATGCTTCATGAATGCATCCCAATGAAAAATTAAAACATTGTTATGATCCTGGCCATGTTTTCTACAAAATCACCATCAATTATTCATAAAATTCTGAATTTTTTTATTTCTCTCGTGTCAAGCTCGGAGCCATGATTCCAACACATCCACCGTGCATGATTTCGTTGAGAATACAAAAGATATGACAATCTGAGTGTAAGCAGTTGTTTTGGGTTTACCAGGGATTTCTTATATTTTACGAGAATGAGCATTTAATTTATTTTAGATGGATATGTTTATTTTATTTTCATATATCTACTCTCATTAAAATTAAGAAATCGTCATGACCCTTCGAAAAGTCAATTTTTTTGAAAATCGAGCTCTGGGTCAAAAGTTATGACCGTTTGAAGTTTGGGGGTCGGGGTTGACTTTTCCTTTATATTGCAGCTATTGCACATTTTTTTGAAACTCATGTCCCTGGCACTCGAGACCGTCTGAGCAGCTTTTCTCCAGCTTTGCTAATTCCTTTGACATGCGGTGATTTTGGGCTTTTCTGTCCTATGTGTCTTGTTGACCGGGTCGTGAGGGTCGTTGACTTAGGCTCCACTTGCTTTGCTTTGGCTTTGGATGTTTCGGCGTTTTAGGTCCAGGCTGTACAAGTATTCCGTGTGCTATCAAGGATGAGTTTTTCCACCTCTTTCAAAATACACTAGTTGTGGGCCTTTCAAATTTTCAAGTCCCGCGAGTACCTTGGTGCCCAGGTTGTCCAGCGGACCGCATGGGACAAATTTTTCCACTTTTTCTACATTTCCCTTGGTTTCAGCTTTTTCAGCTTTTTTGAGCTCGACTGTTCTAGACCTATTTCTCCACCTTAATTGCATTGCACTTGGTTTCAATTTTTTTTGTCTTTTTTGCGATTTTTCACTAACTCCTTGGATTTTTCTTTGGACAAGGAAGTTAGAGAAAATCCAAGGGATCCCTAAAACTTGATTTTTTTCCTCGAATCCCTTCTACTTGCTCCAGCCTGAAAAAATTGTACAATTTATCAAAATTACTTGGAGGGGTGAATTTTGGATAACAAGATCACTTATTTATTCATTTACATTTCTTTTACCAATATAAAAATTTACATAATTCCATTACACAAATTTGTCCACATGAAAGCATTTTGTAATTAGAGTTATAATAAAATGGGTTTATCCTTCATAACATGTACACATTTTGGTCAAATACAACTTAGCCACTGATTTGTAAGATCTAAGGTCTTCCTCATTTTAGTTCAATTTTCTTAACAAAATATTTGTTAAAATATATAATTCAATCAAAGGATCCTGAATAGTTTATACAATGTAATCATCATCTTTCAAATCTACAAGTTTATAAACTTACGTAATCTTCAACATTCCAATTTGCAAGGTTTACAATTTCACTTTTGTTTATTTTATATAAATAACAAATAGAAATACTTTTTTACAAAGCTTATCAAAAATAAATCCAATGTAAGTGTCATACAGATCTAATTGGTTTTCCAATTACGAGTGAGAGAAAGAACATCATTGGAGTGCTTTACTTCCAACCACGAGCCATATGGATCCCCACACACCTCTCAAATCTTGAGAGTGGCCCTAACCTTCACGAGAAGGAAGATGTGGTAATCAATGAGGAAAGAGAGAGAGAGTGCCATGTGCAAGCCATTACATGATCAATTGGTAAACTTTTATGGGGTAGGAATAAAATACATCCTAACATCATAACCATGTGATTTTTTTGTCCAAAAGTCTATGGTTGTCGGTAGGTACCCACCTAATCCCTAAAATCCATTAAAATTCTAGAGCATGAATAATCTAAGTGATAATTCATAAGGGTAGCCCATGCATCAATCCACTACCTATCTTGTCTTGCCTCTTAGCACTCATCATGTGTGATTCTATGTAATAGATTATCTATCACCTAAGTATCATCACCCCCTAAGCTTAACACATCTTTCTACTATACTTTATCCTCCTTTGGTATTATACAACAAACACCTTTATCCTTAATATTTCAAAAGAAAACTATTATTAGAACTCAAAAACATAAGGATCATGAATGTCCCTTACCACTCATTCACGAAAATGTTACATGGGTTTCTAGACCTAGTAAAATAAATAAGGTTTCCATTAGTAAGACGAAAGCAATGTAACCTTCTTTGGTACCCCTTCATCATAAGGTAATCATGTATCTAAAGGTCATATATTATGGTTTTTCGACACACACTGAGAGGATGAAAATGTCTATAATAGTCTCCAATACATTAATTATCTAGTTTAGAATTTTCTTGTTTCCTCAACAATTCATATAAGTTTTAAACAATATAAAAAATACTAATAAGCTAAGATATTATTTCCATCATGATGTGTTCATAATAAAATTATACTTGTAATACCCATAGATACATTCATTGGGTTTCAATTAGTTTGGATCCCACATAACTTGTAATAACTTGGTATATTGTTTAATTACACAAATGATAATAGGCATAAATGTTTAAAGATTATATGTTTAGAATATATATAACATTGATCTTTTATTTATTAGTTGGAACCATATAATTCATGTTATCATATTCTCATATTACTATCTCTTCGTATAACATCCATATTCATTTAATAATTTTTTATAACTCGTTTATCTTGAAATATGTCTTGCAATTAGAATTTCATAACCCTCATAATCCTAGGTTCTATATTCTACATAACATTATAACAATAATTCGTTTGGAATAAGCGTGTAAAAAGAGAAGCCATATATCGAACTTCAAAACTATAAAATAAAATGACCTACTCCCTCATAACCTGTTCTCCTCTCCACATGCTTCCTCCTATTTCCCAAACTTCTTCCTCCTCTTTATTCCCGATTTCCTCCCCTCATCCACATTTTCTATCTCCTCATATCCTTGCATTTATTCCCCATCTCTCGTCAGAATCCTCCTCAAATTCTAGTTAACTCCCTCTTATGTTGCAAGTGTTGTTTTAAATTTTATATTATACTCTTGTTTTTATTTTAGATAAGATAAAAAAGGTTTGCTTTTAATCCGGGGACCAAAAAATCCTCATACATAGAGAAGAAAGTTTTTCAAAGACAAAAAAATATAACAGATCCATGGAGGTAGAGTCAAAACCACTTGACAACAGGCCCCCACACAAATGGGCCAAACTACAAGAGTTTGCAATTTAAAAAAAGTTTTTTGAAGTCCCAAAGGGATAGAGACAAGTAAGGTAAAGCAAAACAAAAAGAAAAGGGAAATAAAAGGTACACAATTAGTTCTCCGTAACCCTGCTACAGGATCTAGTGCTCGGACCACCATCTCTCCTGCTAACCACCTTGATGATGACCCTTTTTGGATGGTTGACTTCCTCTTTCTTAGTTTGGGTCTCAACCTTCTCATCCTTTTGATCCTTTCTATGATTTGACTCTGCAACCATACCCAAGCTGTCACTAATATTTGAATCCTCACTATTAGAAGAACTCAACATCAACTTTATTTTATTTTTTCCTCCTCAGTAGCAACCTGATCCTGCAGAATATAAATATGTTTCTCTTGCATAACATAATCAGCTTGGATACCCCTAATGGTTCCATTTGGGTATCAATCCTTTGATGGCAATATTTCAGCTCTTGTATGAGGTTTTTGTTGACACCGAGAATTGTGTTAGCAAAGTGGAATCATCCTCACTAGTTTGACCTCCCATTAAGTAAGTTTGTGGTCCATTTTTGTGTAATTTTCATCCAAATTCTTGATCCCTTTTTTAGGATTACACAAGGCATTCGTGATACCCTTATCAGAATCAATAACGTTATGTTTCCTTATTTTCTTAGGGTGGGAGGTAGGGTTTCTGATCGAATCATGTTCATTGAAAGGATAACGGATGGATGATTTACCTCTTTGAACCATGAGAAGAATGAGACCCTGGTGGAGGGGGATATCTATCTTCTCTTTCTTAAAATCCTCAATGGTCAAGAGAAGCGACCGATAGAGAAAATAGGCAAGAATCATAGTCTGGTCCCGACGGAAAAAATTGAGGATAGACAAATGATGAGTAAAGATTTTTGAAATTTTTCTTTGAGGGTCAGATACTTCATAATAACCAGGAAAACATCATCCCACCTATTCAGTAGATATTTACAAACAATACCATCATCATAAGCTATGATTTTTTCCCAACTTCAAAAAAGGTAGCAATTTCATGTTTTTTCCTAGTTTTGTCTTTAAAATTTTTGAGGCCTTCAGTTTTTAACCCAATAATCTCAGAAATTACATTCTCAAAAACATCAATTTGAACCCCATGAAAAAAAAAAACCACCATCCACCTGGGGCTTCGGGAAAATCAATGATCATGGTAGGGTCATTACCTTTAAGCCGTAGGAGAATGAACTTGGTAAAACCACCTTTATGCAGAAATTTCCACAAACCCGTGTCATTTTTGAGGTGGATAAAATTATAAGGCTACATTCTCACCCTGTCACCCCCCATGAAACCTATAGTATGTTCACCTTGACAGGCCCGTGAGATAAACTGGTTAAAATTGGGGAAAAATCAAATGAATTTGACAAGGCTAGTTTTCCAAAAAAGGAAAGTCCTTTCAAAAACCTAAGCGTGTGATCTAGGGGTGTCATCATAACACTTTGCCTCCTACATTGTGTCATCATTAATTATCTTGTTCACCTAACCCCAAGGAGTACGTGTCCCAATCCACGTCTCCAAATCCACCACCACAAGATTACTTTTATCACCGGTAGCATCCACCAATTTATTCCCCACCTGATAAGTGTGTTAAATAACCACTTGATCAAATGAAGCAAGAATGGCACGTGCCTCCATAATCATGTTATAATCTTTTTACTCCCCATGTATTCTCCTAATTTTGGGGATATGTAATTTAAGTTAGTTTATTTTTTATATGTTTTTTACTCCAAAGATTCCCTACGTGATATCTCTCCTCCCATTGGGAAAAAACAAGATTCTATTGGATGGACGTGAAGTATAAGAGGTTAATAAAATTAAAATAGATATATATTATATATATATATATACACACACAATTATATATTTATTATTTTAATTATTTATCTCAAATAAAATATTATGATATTATTTTACACCTTAAATTATCTTATCTTTGTTACGTGATTCAACCTAACTCCATTTTCTAACCTAATTAGAGAAGAGGAAGTGACCCTAGGGGTGAAAGTGTATGTGTTTTTCATGTTGTACCTATTTTTATTGTCGCTTGATATTTTTATGATGTGATTGTTTCTTCCCATAAGGACAAACTTGTAAAAGAGAAGAGCAACAGAGTATTCAAAGTCATGTATGTGAAAAATTCAATCCAAATGTGTAAAAAGCATGTAAAAGTGTGTAAAATGCGAAATGGAACATGTGCACCTCATCCATGATGAGTGAAGAGTGTAGAAAGGATCCTGAAAATGTTGTTAGAAGGGTGTGTTTTTGGGCGATCTTACACCAAGAAGGATTTTTTCGAGCGATCTCACGCCAAGTGTGAATTTTTTGGGTGATCTCAAGTCATGGCAGAAGAAGTGTTGGGGAGAAAGGTCTAGTGTTACTCTCCGGCTCCCAAGGATTTTAACACCACTACAAATGGTGTGATCCTTCTTTGTTCAAGTCCGATCCAACGTAAATAGAAAAAAGGAAGAAGCATGCATGTTGATTGTTGGAGGATTGTGCATGTTCGGTGAAATCCATTGTGTAAAGTAATAAAGACTATTCCAATCTATGAAAAATTCTATAACTTCCTCCTAGTCATAGGCACCCAGGAAAGGTCAAGAGCACTCAGGTGTTAGTGTCTCGGTTCTAGGAACTGGTGTTTGTGTTTTCCTGAGGACCCAAGGCATATTCTAAGCACTTTCTGTAACTATAGGTTGTTTTGTCTTGTAATGTGCAAGTCGAACTATGATTGTGTGCTACCGAATGGGGTGACGGATTCACCCGATGTATGCCCCCCTAATTTGGGCTACATGCGATGTCCCTAAGATAATGCGGCCCGAAAGAGGACCCCATGTACATCTAAAACTGAAGCCTTGTATGGGGAAGGGAATGTGCATGGTAGAA
This sequence comes from Taxus wallichiana var. yunnanensis, assembly GCA_018340775.1. Lineage (NCBI taxonomy): Eukaryota > Viridiplantae > Streptophyta > Pinopsida > Cupressales > Taxaceae > Taxus > Taxus wallichiana. The sequence continues at coordinate 694,393,121 of CM031238.1, forward strand.
ACTAAGGATTGCGCAAATAAAGTGGCTAGGAAACATTCGTTAGTGCAAACAAGATAAATACGCAGATAGAAAACAATGTGTAAGCTAGCACACAAGAAGACAAAGTAGACCACAACAAGTGGGTTTCAAACATGGGACATCACTCATAATGTTGCAAGATAATCATGGCCGAAGCATCCAAAAGCATACGGTGTGCATATACAAGACAAAGGGTAAATCCCATAAACAATGGCAAACAATGACAAACAATAGCAAAAAAAGTAGGAGAGAACCATGGAAACAAATAGACCTGCAAACAAAATGCTTCACATGAAGCACCCATTATCATGTTAGAAAGATAATAATTATATCAAAACGTTTATATATCAATGAATTAGTCTGCTAGGAAAGATAGGAAGTAGTAGAAAATGAAACAATACCACATGTAATGTGTAACGAAAGTAGATGCCCTAAGGAGATGATGTGGGACTGGTAAGAGGTACAGTACCAAGCATCCATGCTACATCTAAGGATATGTATGAATTATACATTCACAACTAGAATGAATGTGAATGTTCATGTATATATGATAAAGATAATGACATACGAATATCCTTCTAACATAGTAAGAAAAGTGTAATATGCGAGTATAAGTAAGCAAGAACAATTTGTAACCAAGATATGTAGTATGTTATGAGTGAGTATAGAATGGAATGCAAAGTGAATGATAGGTATAGTGTTCCCCCAAGGGATGTGTATGAGTATGAGATGAGGTTCATTAATAAAAGACCCCTCATCAGTCGATAATGAACAATAGAACAAGAGTGTGTCATCGGGAAATGGTTTGAATTATGTGCTAGAAAGATATTATTGACAAAGCGTAGAACGTAGAGAGTGTGAATGATGTGAGTGAGGTTCATTTCAGATTGAGACCCTCAGCATTCAAGTATGAATTGTGTAACTAGAGTGCGTCATCGGGTAGTGAGATGTGTCTAAAATTTTATGCTAGAGAGATGTGTCGTGAATACGCATAGTGTGAAATGTGTAGTGTGTGAGGTTCATGTGTGTAGTATTCCCTCAACAGTCAAGTATGAACCGTATCACAAAATTTCATCATTAGGTAATGACAATACAAAAGGTGTATCTATGTATGTAATGATACTCAGAGAGATGCAACATGAAGCATGGAGTGTAAGAGTAGAAATCATTGACAACTAGGATGCTAGAAAGGGGGAAGAAATAAGTATGATTCCCCCAAGTGTATGATGATGGAGATCTATATGGTGACGTGAGAGATACCATGCCATTGTGGGAGAGCATTATCTATGTCATGATAAGAGAGAGATACAACACAATGGTAGGTAGAAAAAATAGTAGTATCGTGCCATGGTGGCGGAGTTTGAGATGTGTCTTTGTGATCAATAGAAGGAGTAGTTTCTTTGACAAAATGAATCGGGAATGGAGGTGGATTAAGAAGGAGAGGAATCTTGAATGGTGGAAATTGAGATAGACCATCTAGATTTTTTTGGTCTTGCTTAGTGGGTGGTTGTTGAGTTTGACCTAGGAATGCGGTAGAATACTTAAGAGGAGGTGTTAGATTAATTTTGAGAGTTGGTTGCTTAGGCGGTTACTGACTTTTCGTAGAAGGAACATTAGTAACAATGGCATTTTGCTCATTAGACATAGATGAATCAGCTTTTGGAACCCGGTGATATTTTTTAATTAGGGATGGGCATGTATTATAATTTTGTGCAAGTGAATGAGAGAAACCCCGATGCTCAAGGTGTTTGATACCTTGCTATGAAGCATAGAAATCTTTTTCATTATGTCCATTGATTTGATGATAATTGTAATATGGATTACCTTGATATTTTGTAAGACGATAAGAAGGATAGCACTGATTAAATGGAAAGTACAAGAATATCTCGTTGCTTAAAATTAAGCTCAAATGTGAGAGGCGTGGGGAGCAGAAATATTTGAGGCTCACTAATATGAGCACATGTAAAAGACATAGAATCGGGATGAGATGTATAATAATAACAAACATGAGTTTGAGAAGTTTCCTTAAGACATGGGATTTCAGATTTGAGTGATGTAATCATGGATTCCATAGCCTGAAATTTATCTTGAAATAGAGAATATAAAGCTTGAATTGAGTTGCAAATAGATTTATTGGCATTAGGACCAAGAGTCATCAAAAATAAAATTAAATATATCACTTACTTCAGTATGTGGTGTATCTATAGGGTGGTATATATTGTGTACAAGTGTTATGGAGAGCATCTTTGCAAGATGGGTGCATTTGAAGTAATTGAATCAAGGGGACTTGAGGAGATTTAGAATCCATGAAAGAAGACTAGATAGAATGAGAAAAATGAAGATCCAAGAGTGTTTGAATGATGGGTTCACCAAATGATTTAACATATATCAAAAATTTTGTAATCCTTAGAATATTTCAAAGTGTCACAACTAAGATATAAGCAAGAGGAAATTGAAACCCTAGATGCAAGAGAAGGGATAAAGTACTTAAATGATTTTGTAATAATCCCAAAGATGTGCAGAGCTAGAAATTGATGGAATAGGAAATAATATTTTCATAACCGAGCACAAAAATTGTAAAAGTGTCGGTAATGTCGCATTTAAGGCTCTTGGGTCAAGTCAAGGGATCCCGATCACCGTAGAGCTCTCACTTGGGCACCCATGACTTCAAAAATAGTTGGAAAGTGATTTCTTTTATGTCACTTTAATGTCGTTAACCTTACTATTGATCTCTAATATGTTGCACTAAGCTCCGCAAGATTCTCCTGTAATCTACAAAACCAATGATCTCCTATAAAACCCCAAAACACATCAAATCTTAAAAATAAAAATATGCAAATGGGGAGTTGAACTAACCTGGTGGTTACTGCGACAGAGTGACATTACAACTAAATGTTGTACTACATCTCGAGACTCCATGTATTGAAGAATCGTGCCCTAAGTGGCTCTTGTGCAGACACACTTGATAGCGAGAAATTAGTTAGGTGTAGAAATGTAGATAGATGTGTGGATGGAAAAATGAACTTCCCCTCCTATGTGTGTATGCAGAAATAAAGGAGTCCTTTGTCCCTTGAGTTAGTGGTAAATGGACGCTTTGATGCTCTTGTAAATGCCTTTGGATGCAACCTTAGGTGTTGATATAGTATATTATTAGAGCTTGGACCCTCATAATTGTCACATAGATCTATATTTATGTGATTCCCTTGTTTGAATTTCACAATTAACAACTAAAAGGCCAACCCATAAGAAAACAAGATGCCCAAAAGATAAACGAGGCCCAAAAGGGGCAATTAAGATACAAATAGGTTGGAGCGCCTAGGCATTGGCATCCTAGCTAGGCACCGGTGTCTACAGAGTGGTAAAATACAAAACAGTGAAGCATCGAATGGGTTGTAGGGTGTAAGAGGCCAATAATAAGACATAAACAAAGGCAAAAAGGCCAAATATAGTTGTTAATTGCTAGTTTTCTCACTTAGGAATAATATGAATAGTGGTATGTGATTATGACCTAGAAATGTACCCAAAGTGCATGATTTTATGTCTAAAGATGACAAGAATGGGATAACACAACATTATGGTGATTGAAAAATAGGTTATGGAGGGGGTGAAAGACACACAAATTATTAGAATCATGTGGATAGATGATCTAGCAAGGCATTATAATGTGAAAATTTTCAAAGAAAATAGTGTTTAAAATTTTTGGGACAACACATGTGCACCACTAGCTTCATCACTACTCCAAATAGGGCTCAAACTGCACAACGTTATTTCCTATAATATGATAGCTAGAATTTATACAACCATATTTATAATCATTATCTTGCAACAATGTGATTGCACTTCAACATTTTCCTTGACTTGACTTGAGAGGATGTATCTTTTGTGGATGACTGCCCTAGAATGACTATGCAGAGTATATGAATCTCAAGGGAGTCTTTAATTATCTTTGCTTGTGATTTCTCCTTGGAATCTTAGGAGTCAAGTTGGTAGAATTCCCTCCCCAAAATGATAGATGAATAACTATCTTATAAATGTGTTCGGATATGGAAAAATTAGATAAGGTTGATTAGAAGTGTACTACAAGAATTCAAATTAAGAAAATTAATATTAGAGGAAGGGGGACCAAAGCATGTAGGTTAGCCCATAGTTTATGGGCACTATGGCCCTTTCTGTACACTATGCTCCCATATGCATGTGCGAGTAATATGAAAGTTGGGATTGCAATATATAATGGTATAACCTAATTTGATGGATTAATGTGACCGTTATGTGAAAAAATAGGTTGTGTGTGGAAGTAAAAATGAGTGAGATATAGCAAGAGATAGAATAATTTGTCAAATTAAGCAAGTATGGGCTAGTGCAAGAGTATTGTATAATTTGTGTTGTTATAAGACTTGAATTTCCAAAATGGGTGTCTACAATTTCCCTCCCCTTTAAGTATGGAAGTGAAAATTGAGTGTTTAAAGGAAAATTCACTTGAGTGTGTAGACACACTTTTCCTTCCCTTAGAGTGCCTTGTGTTTGTGTCAAGACTTTGATTTTATTTCGGTTGTGTTTGTTTTGCAAATATGAGTACCTTCAAATAAAATTGTAGTTAATGTCCATAGTATAATAAATCAAATTTTAACATGAAAATCTTGAACTTAGTGTGAAAATAGAAATATGTAAGTAAAATAGGAAGAAAAAGGAAAGAGTGCACCTGATTGTTTTGTAAGAGAGAGGGAGAGGGTGCTCTATCATTAGTGTGGATATTTATCGAGCTTTGTGTTGGAGTTATTGGTAGTACTTGGGGGTGATCAATCCCCAAGTGGAATGTGCCAATGATAATAGAAAGAAGTACAAATGCACCCCATATGGTGAAGAGATTTGTATAAGGACTATTCTATTTAATCCACATCCATCCACAAAAATATGGGCAATGGGAAGTCAAGCCTATGAGGATAAAAGTCACCTTGAAACTTCCCAAGACCCACAGATAAGTACCACTACAAATGAACATGAACCCAATTAATTTTTAAATTATGACACAATGTATTGTTTTAATTCTATATTACATGTACCCTTGGTACCACCATAATCTAAACTATACCGTGCATTTTTTCATTGAAAGTGAATAAAAATCCTATAAATGTCCCGCATGGCCTGTAACAGTGATAAATTTATTGATTCTTCCCCTAGGGTGGAAGTGTGTGGAATAGGTCATAGTGTATGGATGATATGGTATTTTTCTCATACGGTGTGTTCCTTTTGTTTTTTAAACCCAAATTTTTTTCAGCCATTTTATGAACCTCTACAATGTTTGTTTTTGTAACTATTATTTTGTTTCTTTATTCTAAACTTCCATGAGGGTCATATATCATTATATGGTTGCCCCTTGTTTGGTGTGTGTGAGATGGAACAATGTTATAACTGACCAAATAAGAGGACTTGTATCTAATATGCATGTTTTGTAGGATTCTTGCAAGGGGAATAAGGGAGTGTTAATGGTGTATACCATGGTGCATACTAGTAATATAATAGAAAAACTAGCAAAGTGTTAATAAACAATGTAGGAGATATAAGCAAAAACATGCAAGTACAAATAAAAAGAATAACATGGCAAACAATATGTCACATTTAAGGGACAACACTCAAGATTACGCAAGGCAAATAAGGAACTCAAGGCCAACAAAAAACAATCAAGTAACATAGGGAATTTTTGTAAACAAGTGGAAGAAAAGAGAAAGCATGTAAAACAAGAAACAAGAAATAGTATGAAAATACTTCTTGTTTGGAAGTAACATAAAATATATACTATACATGAAGCACCCACTAGCATTTTAGAGTAATAATTACTATGAAACAATGCATGTACTGAGTGAATGAGGTGAGATTAATTAAAGTAGAAAATATTGGAATAATATCACCTATATGTGATAAAGTGTAAAGTGGATGCCCCCATTAGCTAAAAATGAACTAATAAAGAGCAATGACAATCATCTTGCATCATGTAACAATATTATTTTAGCCTATATTCAACTCAATGTATCACATGAATGCGCATGTGTATAGAAAAAGGATATAGTAGACTATGTTTCGAGAAATCATGATAAGTAATGTGCATAATGAATACTATAAGCATGCAATAGAAACAACCAAGCAAGAGAAATGAAATTTTTTTGGAGATTTATATATGTGAATGTTTTTGGATTTTTAGGCCAGCTAAGGGCATAGATGAAAACCTACTCATAATGCCCTCGTGGGGGAATATTTATATTTTTAGTTCTTTCAAATGATAAGTACAAATTATGTAACTAAAGAAAGGAAAAGAAAAGGTTTCCACCTAGTGTGCATGTAAAAATTAAGGTTCGGGTGTGTATATGCTCTCTCATTAGTCAATTTGAACCTATAAACAAAGTGTTTCATCAAGAAATGACGAGGGAAGTTGGATTCATCCATGGGTGAGTAGCGTATGGTCTATTTAATGAGTATGTAGAGTGAATGCCCACTATCTTCCATTGTAAATAAAGTAAGCACATGATCATGAATCAAAGGACTAATGTCATGTGAGATCGTGTGCATGACAACGTGTGTGGGAAATTCATATCGTAAGGAGTTGTGTCATGTATCAGTTGAAATATACCTATGAGAATACTTCTATGTGTAGTGTGTACCATGAACTCTATGTGATGGTCTATTCCTATGTGATGGACTATAAGACCTATATATACGATGGGAGTGAGTGATGGGAATTGAAAATTGAGGAGACCTATGCGATATAGTAGCCGGTGGTGAAGTATGGGACTAACCTAGGAGTTTATGACAAAACCATAAGGCTATCATCGCTAGATGTAGGAATGATTGTAATAGTGGGTGGACTAGACATAATATTAAGCTGGATTCGGTGATGCACTAGTTATAGGGACTGTGAATCTTGAGAAGTAATAGATAAAGGGGTCTGAGGTGGGATGTTATGAATAGTGATGACATGATTCTCATGTATGAATTTGACACATTGGTGCACAATAGATGGAACAAACATAATAGCTTTGATACAATAAAGACTAAATACCATGTCACAATGCTTAACTTTGGATGCTATAAAAATGGCATGCAAATAGTGAGAATCCCAACCTGTGATGGGAAGTGTTATGCATTAATAGGAGGTAGGTGACTTACGCTTGAGTTGGGATAATGAAACTCTAATAGAACCTAAGAGGGGAAATGAACATGCATTATATTTGATATTAGGATTGATCATTGCATGATTGAGAGCTTGATTATAAATAGATCCATCAATGTAAATCTTGTAAGATTTGAAATAAACATGAAATTCTACATCAATAAAGGTAATTACTATTGGTAAAGAAGTAGTAGCACCAACAAAAAGTATAGAGGAGCTTTAGTAGATTGCAGAGTTGGAACCACGTAAAAGTGTGATTAGTAATTACTTTAGATGTATATTTTTGTGTTTAAGAAGAGGGTCATTGAATGTCTTGATCTTATCATTATCATTTGTAGGTTTAGACACTATAGGATCATCCCACTCAATGACATCATAATCAATTAAGTCTGGAATCACATGTTTAAATTTGAAGCATCGATTAGTAGAGTTTCCATTACAATTGTGATAGTCACAATATGCTTTTCATTGAAGTTCTTTCCTTGAGGAAGAAGATAATCCAACTTGAGTGGTTAGGGAAGAGAGATGAGGTTATTAGCAAAGATTTGGTGCAATGCCACCTATTGTGGTAAAGGAAATTTAGTAAAATGTCATCGAGGAGCTTGAAGTTGGATTTTTGTTTCTCGTGACATAACATTAATAGTGGCCTTACCCTCAGCTCGAGTTTAGTAAGTTTACTCTTGAAATTAGCTTTACTTTGGAATTTAACATTAGAGTGAGTATAATATTGATCATTATATTTGAGTTTTCCCATGTAAATTACCATTCCTTCATGGTCCTTAAGGATATGACACAAGCGATCAAAGTAATGATTGGTATCAAATATGACTGACTCTTGAATAGGAGGCAAAAGGTTCTACAAAAAGAGGTCTTGGAATTTAGAATCATATAGTACATTGTTCGTTTTAGTAAGATTGGTCTTATAAAACATAACATAGTCACTAATTTTCACATTAGGTCACTATTTCATTCTATTAAGCTATGCATATGATATTTTAGTACCAATATTAATAGAAAAATGTGTTCAAATTTGATTTGATAATGGAGTAAATGATCATACAAAATTAACAGGAAAATCATAGAATCGTTGCAATGCATGATATTGTAAACTTTTAGGAAATGATTTTTTTGATTATGTATCATAAAAATCATAATATAAGCAAGCAATATGAAATGATATAAGATGTTCTTGTGGATATTCCTTACCATTGAAAAGAGGAATTTTAGGTGAAAAAAATTGTTAGTGTAGGTTATTATTTATCCTTTTATTTATTTATTAGGATAATTATTACACTTGGTTTATCACTACACTTATTGGGTTAGCTTGCTCGGTGTCCTAGTTGTGTGGAGTTAGCTTAGTAGTTGTGTTGAGTTAGTTTACAAGTTATGTGGAGTTAGTTTGCTATTTTTGTGGAGTTAACTTAATTGTCGTGATCGTTAGTGGGAGTTCTTCACCACTAATCTAGGTAGTAGTTTCACTTCCCTCCTCCTATATGTACATCCTCATTATTAAGCAATGTAACGTGATCCAATCCTAATGTAATGTATTGAGCATTATGGATTATGATGGATTTTATATATGATATTTTAGATCTTATGTTTTGCAAATCCAATGTAGCGTTCTATTATCATATGAGATCTTCATGACTTGGAACAATATTCTTATCATTCATTTCATGGTATCAGAGTGATAGATGATGTAGACATCCATCTGTAAGTATTTTTTTAAGCAAGGGTTTATTTGTTTTCATATATTTTGGAATTTGTTAGCACTTTGTTGCAACTTCCATTTTTACTCAAAATAGAGGGTTTTGTTGGATTCGGAAGGTGGAAAAACCATAGAAACAACTGTAAACTTGGCCATTGAAGGAGACAGTTTGTTTTTGAGTTTTTTTGTTTTGCAAAGGTAGACAGGTATACGTACAAATTTGCTTGTAAATCTATGTCAAGGAAGAAATTAGTTATGAGGAAATAAAAAGTCCAAAAAAATAGTTTATGGTTGTTTTACATTCGATACTGCATTTTTTTCTTCTTCCATTTTTTAGATCCAGAATTAGATAGTTTTTTCTAGAGAAGGCAAGTTGAGGAAGAGTGAAGGCCAAAGACATTTTATGTTTTTTAAAATAAATATTAAAGCACAAACTTGAAAAACTTGTATCTTTTTATCGGTAACTTAGATTTGAGTGTCATTTTTTCAAAATTGTTTATTTTTTGTGTTTGAACCATTAGAACTATTTATTTTGAGAAACACCCTAAAATTATAAAATGGCATTATTTCAACACGCACTCAATTATAAAGTGTCAACATTTATATTTCTCTTGTTTGTTGAGATATTTTAGATCTATATTTTTGACACTTTTAGGCATGTTGACGGTCTCTCTTTTAGGGGAGCTATTTTATTGAAGCTCAGTATTATTTTGTTAGTTTTCCAGTTTTTTGACAACACATACAAATTTGTAGTATCACTCTACCCATTCAATAGTATGGGAGGGTGTGTTGTTGTTTCTACTTCATCAAGTATTATGTCCTTGTCTTATTACCTTGGCTTTTCTTGGGTCGTGGCACTCAAATTTCTTTAGATATTTTGTTTGTCTTATTTCCTTAGTTATTATTCTTGGATTGTGGCACACCTATTTGTAGTAGTTGATTTTGCTTCTTCGAGTCTTGTGTCATTACCTTGTTGCCTTGGTTATTCTTGGATCGCGACACGCCTATTTGTAGTAGTTGATCGAATTATGCTTGATGCTTTTTTCACTTTTGATGTCACTCCATTAACAGTATCCTTGTATAGATTTATTCGTGAATCCCGGTGTTAGTTATTTTTGAATTTTGTGATCGAGGAGTGGATTCAAATCACGTTCACACCAAAATTCTTCACCATTGATGAGCTTTTTGAGCCAAGCTTCTTGATATTCCTTGCAGCAAGAATTTTCTCTCTCCACTTTGTTATTACTAGTTTTAGGTACCTTGCGGTGTCCCTTTTTTCCAGTTATTTTATGTGGGTACCTCATCGGGACTTGTTATTGGGACCCACCTTCTTTTCCGCCCACCTAAGTTATGCTTACGAGGGTATTAGTGTAGGTTATTATTTATCATTTTATTTATTTATTAGGATAATTCTTGCACTTAGGTTATCCCTACACTTAGTTATGTGTAGTTAGCTTACTAGTTGTTTTGAGTTAGGCTTGCCGGTTATGTGGAGTTAGTTTACTAGTCTTGTGGAGTTAACTTAATTTCTAGTATCGTTAATGGAAGTTATTCACCACCGATCTAGGTAGTAGTTGCACTTCCCTCCTATATGTACATCCTCATTATTGAGCTAATTCATGATATGTCAATATAATGTAATGTGATCTAATGTAATGTAATGAGCATTACGAATTATGGTGGATTTCCATAATGTAATGTAATCTAATGTAATGTAATGAGCATTATGGATTATGATGGATTTCCATATATGGTATGCTAGTTCTTTGTTTGTAAATCTTTTTGTAAGTGTATTCGGTGAATTCCTTTCAGCTTATTAAATGTGGTACACTATTATTATCCGAGATCTTCATGGATTTATAGAGTTTCCATTTTGGTGAGGATCTAGAAATCCTAGAAATCTATTTGGGAAGAAATCTATTCTGGGAAGTAAAAATCTAGAAAATTGGTTTTGGGTTTATACGAGTTTTTGCAATTGATACTTATTTTTTCTTCGCTTTGCAAAGTTCCTGTTTAAAGAAGATCTGAAAATCTTTAAAAAACTATTGGGAAGAAATTTTCGAAGAAATAAAAATTCCAGAATAACAATTTTTGGGTTTTTATGGGTTTTTTTGTTCGGTACTGCATTTTTCCATCCGCTTTGTAGAGTTTCCATTTAGCGGAGGATATCAAAACATTAGAAATGCTTTTTTGTAGAAGAAATTTGTTTTGGGGAAGTATAAAATCTAGAAAAATGGTTTTTGGGTTTTTGCATTCAGCTAGGATATTTTATTCCGCTTTGCGAATTTTTGTTTCATGAGGATCTAGAAATCTTAGAAGTATGTACCAGGGAAATGCATGCGAGAAAGTAGAAAATTTAGAAAAATAGTTTTGGGGTTTTTTACATTCACAACTAGGTTTTTTCCTTCTTCTTTGCAAAGTTCCTTTGTGGCACGAATATGAAGATTTGTGGATCCATTTAGAAATTTGCGCTAAGGAGGAAAAATGTCCATTAAAATGTTTCGTGGGTTTTTTCGGATTTTTTGCATTCAGTATTGGGTTTTTCTTCCACTATGTAAAGTTCTTGTGTGTCAAGGATTTTAGGATCTTGTATATCTATGCTACCTTTTTAGATTTTGGAAATCCATGTCAGTGAGGCAAAAATCTAGAAAAATAATTTTTGGTTTTTGTGTTTTTCACGTTCAACTGGGTGTTTTTTCTTCTTCCGTTTTTACAGATCTAGAATTGGAAAGTTTTTTTCAAAAAAGGAAAATCAAGGAAGAGTGAAGGTAAAAGACATTTTATGTTTTTTTAAATAAATATTAAAGCATAAAGTAAAAACCTTGTAACTTTTGATGAAGCAACTTGAAATCGAGTCTCATTTTTAAAAGTGCTTATTTTTTTGTGTTTGTTTTATTGGAACTATTTATTTTGATAAACACACTAAAATTATAAAATTTCATTATTATAACACACACTCAATTATAAATTTCCAACATTTATCTCTCTTATTTGTTGAGATATTTTAGATATGTATTTTGACATGTTTAGGCATGTTGTGAGTCTCTTTTGTGGGGGAGCTATTCTTGTGAATCCCAATGTTAGTTTGTCAATATTCAAGTAGTTGTTTTGATAACTCATACAAATTTATAGTGTCACTCTACCCATTCAGCAATATGGAGGATGTGATGTTGATACTATTTCTTCGTGTTTTGTGTCCTTACCTTGTTACCTTGGATTTTCTTGGATCGTGATACTCCTATTTCTTTAGATCTTATGTCATTGTCTTATTGCCTTGGTTATTGTTCTTGGATTTTGGCACACCTATTTGTAGCATTTAATATTATTTCTTTGGATCTTGTGTCCTTGTCTTGTTACCTTGGGTTTTCTTGGATCGTGGCACTCATATTCCTTTGGAACTTATGTCCTTTCCTTATTGCCTTGGTTATTTTCTTGGATCGTGACACACATATTTGTAGTAGTTGATCAAATTATGCTTTGTGTTTTTACACTTCCGACATCACTCCATTAATAGTCTCCTTATATGGATCTATTCCGATGAAGCCCAATGTCGGTTGTTTTTTATTATTGTGATCGAGTAGTGGATTCAGACCACAGTGCACAACAAACTCATTCAACATTCTATGAGGGTTTTGAGCCAAGCTTCTTGAAATGCCTTGCAGTAGGGTTTTTTCTCTCTACTTTGTTATTATTAGTTTGGGTACCTTACGGTGTCTTTTTTTCCCAGTTATTTTATGTGGGTACCTCATCAGGACTTGTTTCTTGGAACCACCTTATTTTCTACCCACCTAAGCTATGCTTATGGTGGGTGTTAGTGTAGGTTATTATTTATCCTTTTATTTTTTATCATGGTAATTCTCGGCACTTAGGTTATACATACACTTATTAGGTTATCTTGTTTAGGTGTACTATTTGTGTGAAGTTTTCTTACTAGTTGTGTGAAGTTTGCTTACTAGTTGTGTTGAGTTATCTTACCCTATGTGGAGTTAGCTTACTAGTCTTGTGGAGTTAACTTTACTGGCATTATCGATTAGTGGGAGTTCTTAACCACCGATCTAGGTAGTAATTGCAGTTCCTCCTCTTAAATGTACATCTTCATTATTGAGTTAATTCATGTTATGTCGATATAATGTAATGTAATGAGCATTATGGATTATGATGAATTTATATATATGATATTCGAGCTCTTTGTTTGTAAATATTTTTATAAGGTTATTCTCATGAATTCCTTTCATCTTATTAAGTGTGGCTCTCTATTATCATCGAGATCTTCGTGGCTTAGAACAACTGTTTATCATTCCTTTCATGGTATCGAGCAATGTAGTGTGATCCAATCCTAATGTAATGTATTGAGAATTATAGATTATGATGGATTTCCATATATGATATTTTAGCTCTTTTCTTTTGTAACTCTAATGTGGTGTGCTATTATCATCTGAGATCTTCGTGGCTTGGAATAATCTTCTTATTATTCCTTTCAAAAAATAGGAGGAAGAGGATAAGGTACAACCTCAAGTGTGATAGGCCTTTACAGAATAAATGATAAATATGTATAAGAAGAGGAGGGAGCAACATCCCATTGTAATTAAAGAACTTGGGCTTGTAGATCACACACCAAGGATTCTAAGGCATGGGTACTAGAAGAAGAATTTGGTTGAATATAATAGATAAGAGGAGAAGAAAGATGAGTAGTAGACATAGGAATGGAGACATTAAGACTAAATTCTCCCATGAGATGAGGGAGAAGAAACTGGAATAGAAGATGTGGGAATCACGAAGTGATATCATTAGGAACATGATCAATAGAAGTATGGATCCATTATGATTCCTAAAGGGTGGCATATAAAACAAGATACAAATTATGATGATTGGAAGCTATGTATGTATTTAGATAATTTAAATGTTCAAGTAATAAATACTTTAGAAGGAGCTTCAACCATGATTTTAAAGACTAACGAATCAATAAAAACTCTAATACCCTAGAATAAATCAATATAGGGATATTTGATGTACAATGCACAATATTTATGTTCACCAAATTATTTAACCTAAATGGTTAATCTATATGGAAGTAGTAACCAATGATAGATTATACTAATAATTTAGTTTCCAAATCTAATTACAAAAATATCAAGTATAATCATTTAAAAAATCCACATAATGATACACAATGTAACAAATCACTAGCAATGAGATGGAGAAGAATACTTAGATGATATCATGAGTTCTTGCTAATTTGGGATAACATAATGACTGGAAAAGGATGGAAATGCTCGATAGAACTTTGCTAATGAAATTGTGTCTTGAGAAGTTACCTACACTAAAGTTTATGGTATGGACCAAATTTTACCCCATTATGGCCCTTTTTATACACCATTTTCCCTCTACACTTTCATCTCTTGAAACTTTATGGGTCTCGTACACTACTTTTTAATCTACTCCTATATGCAATTTTGACCTTCGACACTCTATGATCCTCACTATGTAGTTGATTGAATCTTTACTACCCTAGATGGTGAATTATTTCTAAAAAACATTATTTGGGTTTTGGGCACCCCTATGCACCACCGACATTGCCACTACTCTGAAGAGGTCTCAAACTAAACATCATTCTCACCTAACATGTGATATATAGAATGTATGCAACCATATTGATAATCATGATCTTACAACAATGTGATTGTATTTGAACCTTTTCCCTAGCTTGACTTGAGAGGATGCATCTTTTGTGCTCATAAATCTAAGTGGATGAATTCCATATAATTTATATGTAGATTAAATGAATCTCAAGGTATTCTTAGAGTATTTTTGTTTCGATTAGTCTTAGCATTTTCTCATTGAAATCTAAGGAGTCAATTAGGTATAATGCCCTCCCCCTAAAGAGAGATGAATAACTTGCTTATATATGTGTTTTGGATCTAGAAAACTCGTATAAGGCCAATTAAAAGTGTACCAAATAAATTCGATTTAAAAATTACCATTAAAGGAAGAGGGACCAAAGCATCCAAGTTCGGCGTTATGGCCCTTTCTGGATGATATGGTCCAAGATGCATGTGTGAGTAATCTTAAAGTTGGGATTGTAATATACGAGGGTATAGCCTAATTTAATGGAATAATATGACTATTATGCAAACAAATAGGTTGTGTGTACAAGAAATAATTAGTGAGATATAGTTAGGGATAGCATAATTGGTCAAATTGAGAAAGTGTGCTTTGGTGTAAAAGTATTGTACAATTTGTGTTGTTGTAACACATGAATCACTAAAATGAGTGTCTACACCTTAACAAAAAATGGTGGGAATGGTAAATGTGGACCAAGAGAAGGACTATATACCTTTAGGATAAAAGGATGTGGACTCCATGGTCATGGGATGAGGGGAATTTGGGTATAAGGATAACCCTTTATAAAAACAGTTAATCACATTTTTCTTATAGATAGTGGTATACCACAGATCCTAGTCAAAACCAATAAAAATAGAGTTACAAGTAGAAGGGGAAACAAAAACATTCATCTAGTTTATGCACAAAATCTTATTTCATATATATCCTTGAGACTCAAAGGGATATGTGGTGGTGATATAAGTGAAGAAATTTATACAAGATTTGCAAGAATGAGTTGAAAACTCCCAAAGAACTATGGATTCCCAAGCTCAGAGGGAAGTGATGGGGCTAGGATCTATATAAATTAAGGAATGTGTAGATATCTTATCTCTTATATGAAATAATTTTTCCATTAACACATTGAATACATGATTTTTTAAGTACTAAGATCCATGGGAAATTGAAGAAATAAATTGTGGAACCCTTATTACCACCTATAAAACTTGGAAACTCGATTTATCTAAAAAAATTAAATCAATAAATTTGGATAGATGTAGGTTCAAACATAAACTATTTCCACAAGATATTTATTTTCACGAGGTTTTAAGTAAATTTAATTTTTAAATATATACGAGAGATGATGGAGAATCAAATTTTGTGCTCTACAAGAAGTACCTTTTTATCACCAACAAGACCGTCATTAGGTCATTTGGAGTGTTGCAAAATGTGGAGATAAACATATTGGGAGTTCCCTTATATGGTGATTTCGATGTCATCAATATGGCCAAAATACATTATGCCCTATCTATCTTAGGGATATTATGGTGCTATAACATCTAAGTAGAAATGAGATTATAAAGAATGGGTTGTGAGTTTTGAGGGTGATGAAAAAGGGTCATCATCATATTAGACTAACACTACACATGGAGAAATTGATTGGGAATAAGAGGAGGAAAAATATTATAAACTTGCATTTGCATAAAGGCTCGATGTTTCATGTGATATCACTCAAAGGTGATGTGTAGGATTATGTTGGCCATATGACGGAAATCCAATAAAATGGGTGATTAACCTATTTTTGGTTGGTGAGTATTGTAAAATGGACTTCAATAATGGGTTTCACCCTTTACAAGGTCAGCAAAGAGTGAGGTCCTAAAAAATATAATGTTACATTGTTAAAGAAGGGTGGACAACATGTGATTCAAGAACCACCCCATGATAATCCCATAGTTATGAATTCAAACACTTTAAAGGGAATAATGAAGGAAAATTTGAGGCCAAAATAAGAAGAGTGATATCGTGGATTTTTATGTGATTTCCCAAGAAATATAGCTAAAATATACTACAATTAGATGCATAGAATATAGGGAATGATTGATACAAAGAGAGAAACTAGAAGTTGATTGCAGGAGCATTGGATAAGAGGTGATCACAAGATGAAATCTCTATACGAAGAGAATAGTGGAAGGGAGTATGGATATGAAGACTACCCACATAACTAAATACCATGTGGGTGAGGTCCCTTCACTCCTATCCGAAGGAAGGATTAGATACATGTGGACATTAAATATGATTTTTTAGGATATGGAACATTAATAAGGCTAGAAACTAATAAATTTTGTTTTAAATAACAAGGTTCATGCAGCCAAATTGATGTACATAAGTAAGGTAGATATAAATTTATAGAATCATCATGGGTATACATTTTTGGAGCATAGATGTAAGAACATTTTTAGAGATACTAATGATGGATTTTTAGGATAAATATGGACTCATAGATAGATGGAAAGATTATTGAAAGATTATGAGAAATACTTTTTGGGTCTATGCGATGGATATGATTGGAAATTTTTGAAATGGATATTTTTCTTTAAGAAATAACTATAGTTGTTATGTAAAGGAACATTTTTAAAGGAATGGGAAGTGAAGGGGTCGCTTGTGCAAATTTTTGAAATCTATTACAACATGTATAACTCACATCAAGTGAATTTATTAGAAAAACCTTGATATTAATAAAATATATAGATTTCAAGGGTGAAAACTTATAAAAGGAATTCACAACATGATAGAATGAATTTAGTAAACCAATTAAAATAAATAATATAACCATATGAACAAATAACCATCCAAGGATGAGAAACATGTGGGAAAATGTGGATAACTCATTAAGTTCTACAATCCATTGATATAACACAGGTGAGTGGAGTGATGGTGAAATGAAATTAAGGACCAAAAAGATTAAAGATACTAACTTAATGGAAGAAAAAATAATGGGGATTACTAGGGAAGAGTTAAATATAAAAAATAATGGTGAGAGTAGACAAGAAATAAAAAAGAGATGGAAAGACAATATAATTTTTGTCATGATAAATGACTAGCATAAAAATTGAAACTTCTTATCATGACAAATAAGCCCATAATTGAAATTTTTGTTTCCCGGTCACTATGATCATTTACTCTAGCTAGTCTACCCTTAGTTCACCCTCACTCTAGCTCATAGGAAAGTGCTAATAATATTTGTAAGTGTGTTTCAATTTTCAGAAAATAGTACATAATATGAAAAATAGTGCTTTATTTTTCACCTTTGAAGAACAAACATGTTAGAAAGACATGCATTTTTAACACTCTATTCTAATAACTATTCAATGCCACTACTCTACCCTGCAACTGTTAAAATTTTGTAAGCATGGTCAGTAAAAAATCATGACATGGAATTCTCCTATGATCTAGCACAAAATTCACGATTACTAATCTTCCATTTACAATGAAATAAAATAACTTTTTATAAACAATTTATTAATCTTCCATTTACTAATTTGGAATGCTTTATTTCATTTCATTTTCACAACTAGAGAGAGGAGAGAGAAATAACATCATTTTTCCCACAGTCAATTTTCTCAAAACAAGTAACCAAATGGAGATCCATACAATCATAAGTTAGTGTCTACAAGTTTTTCCGCCAATTATTTTACTTGATAAGGGTCCACACAAGTGTTTTCTCATTTTACTACAAGTTGGTGAAAATGTCCAAATTAGCCCGAGTGGCTATAAAACTGTGTTTGAAATCTGATTTTTGATGGTCAAACCCACCATGTGACAAATCCTATACACTCTCTTATATACATGTAATTCATGGAAGTTGACGGAACTCTAAACTGGAAAACAAGGTTCGAATGGCGACAACCTTTCCTAGGTAACCGGTCGTTATTATACTAGTTGATTTTCTGATATTTCCACAGTTTGACATAGTTTTAATTTTATCTGGAAAACTGTGTAAGAATTTTGAGAAGTATAACATTTTGGGTCACAAATATGGACCCATCATCAAGGACAAATAGAATAACATCACCCAACAACTAGGGGCCTAAAAACCCCTTAAAAAATAACTCCCAAGGTTTTTCCTCAAAACTAATGGTTGAAAGAAATTTTCATGGATAAATACTAGAGGTATGTGAAGACCAAATTTCATTTCCCCACCTAGGGCATAAATGAAAATCCCAAACCAAATTGAACTTCTAACTTTGTGGTGATCCTAGAGGGGTGACGAAAAATGCACGAATGAACATGTGGGGTCATTCCAAGGTTTGATATAGCACTACACATGATAGGGAACACAATAAAACTTAACTTTGGCATTTCAGGACCTGGAGGGTGTTTAATAAGTCACTTAAAAAAATTCTTAACTTTTGTAAGGTAAAAACAAAGTAGTTTTAAACTAGAAAACAAGTTCCATTTTTTTTTTTCAGGTGGTTTTCATTATCCAAAATGGTTATCCAAGCTATCCAAACCTCTAAAGAGGTACAATCGGAAAATGGGTTTGCACTTAAACATTTTTCAGTTGTGTTGAAAGAAAGGAAATTTTGTTGTTTTGTGTTATGATTCATTTTAATTACCCGAAAGCATTTTATTCATTTGCTTTTATTTTTAATATCATTGCAAGAGAGAAAACTAGGAATACAAAATTTGTGCAAGATAGGGAAGATAAAACCATGCATGTAGATAAAAATGTGGTGAGGGAAAGGTGTGTTTGAGGAACTTTGCACACACTCCAAGAAAACACTTTTATGCATATTGTCGTTCATTCTCGTGCCTTGGTAAGACTCCACACTTTTACATCGATAAAAAAATTGTTTTTTCAACATTATTGATGGATGCCCATAGATTGATCCAAAGCCTCTATTTTGAGTATCTCATGTAATCACTATATTCGATGAGACCATATTATCTCCTTGGAATTTTGTCAAACACTTTACAAGCATTCTAAATACTACCCCATATTTCATTTACATCAACTCCACGGTTCTTATTTTTCCACGGGATGAGAGTAAGTTGGAAAAGGAAAGATGCTTGGGTTGGACTTCTCGTTGCATTTGGCTTGCATTATTTTTTGTGGCTTAAAATACCCATTTTAGAAATTTAATCCCTTCAAGGCATTTTGTCAACATTTTGTGTGTCTTTCGTATGTGATTTCTTCCACATTTCGCATACTCGTATACCAACACACTTACAATATATATATATATATATATATATATATATATGCTTTGATGGATGTATATATCTTGTCCCAAATCTTACATTTTAACACATGTTAAGGGTATGCCATCTAATTAATCTAAAATGTGAATTTATTCCTAATCTGATTACTATTGTAGCAGTAAATGAATAAATAATTAAGTACGAAATTAAGCCAAGAAAGCTAAGCAAGAAAGTATGAAACCCTAAGTGCAAAGAAGAGGTAAGATGACTTATCTATTTTGAAATTAATCTTAGACTATGCTGAATTGATGACTAGATGAATAGAGAGGTAGAAGTGTCACACAGAGCCTCAAAAAATTGTGCGAGTTGACGATCTTCCTGGAATGGGGTGCTTAGAAAGGGACAGAGGCATCTGTGGGCACCCTAGGCCTATTTATGGGCACCTATGTCTTCCGAAATGCTCATAAAACCTCTTCTAGGTGGTCACAAGTTGTTTACTATTGTTCTCCTTTGGTCGCTATGAGTTCACACAATGATCACCAAAGTCATTGGAAGCTGCAATGAAACAATGACATGAAAAACCCTCAAAGATACATCAAATCCTAAAAAGAAATATGTAGAATGAGGGGTCGGATTATCCTCAGCTATCACAATGGTGATCTTATGACTGAGTGTTGCACTACATATCAGACCCAATGTAGTTATGTGTGTGTGTGTTCATAATTGTGCCCTAGGTGGCTCTTGTGTGTGTCACACTTGATAGTGAGAAAGTAAGCTAGATGTAAATAAATGTAATAGATGTGTGCATGGAATAGAATGAACTTCCCTCCTATGAAGTATATGTATAATAATCATCCCTTGTGTCCCTTGGATGGTGCTAGATGGATGTAATGAATCTTGTAGATGCTTGATGGATGTAACCTTAGGTGGTGATAGCTAATGCTTAGTGTTTTGTCCTTTATTATGATCACATAACTTTATATTTATATGATTCCTTTGCTTGAATTTCATAATTAACCCCGAAAAGGTCAACTACCAAAAATATAAGATGCTCAAATAGCTAGAAAGGACCCAAAATATGTGAACAAAGTACAAAGGGGTCAGGGGCACCCAGAGGGGATGAGGGCACCTAGCGTTAGTATCTTAGTTGGGCATTGGTGTCCAAGATGATAAATGCCAAGGTATAAAAGGAAGACTAAGAAAGTAAAAGTATAAAACCAAAAGTGGCAACATAAAGCAAAGAAAGGTGGCCAAAGACATGGGTTAATTAGTACTTTTCTTACTTAGGAATCATATGAATAGTAGTATGTAATCATGACTAGATAATTACCTAAAGTGCATGATTTTTGTCTACATTTTCCCTCAATTTATGTTGGTGAGAGAAAATTTCGGTAACATAAAGTAGATAAGAGATGCGTACCTGATAACCATGTAGATCGATGACAAAAGTGTGCTAAGAGACAAGAAAAAGCGTGGAGTGATAAAAGTGTGAAGCGTGGATGCTAAGGAGGAGAAAGTGCAAAAGGTGATGATGAAAATGAACCTTGGGTGGAAATGCATGTGTAGATGTCGTGATGTGCCTGTTGTTGATGTCACTTTTTTGATGTGTGTGGTGTTGAATTATATTGACTATTGCTTCCCATATGGATGGACCTACAAAATATAAAAACAAACAAGTAGTCAAATATGCATGTATATGATTGAAATGTATAAAAGTATGTATGGAAAGTATGTAAAATATGAAAAATTGAAAAAGGAACATGTGCCCTTGATCCATGTTGAGAAAAAGGGTGTAGAAAGGATCTGTAAATGTTGTAGAAGACTATTTTTTTTTGGATCTCACGTTAATTATGTCGGCCGCGAAGTTTTTGTGGCGATCTCATGCCAAGTCGTGGAAGAAGAGTAGGGAGAAAATTTCAGTGTTATCCTCCAACCTTTAACCACTTCCCACAATAAAGAACACAGTAGTAGATGGTGTGTAAAATTCAAAAAAAATGATTCAATGTGAAAGTGTGTAGTGCATGCATGCCAAAATACAAAGGATTGTGTGCCTTTTAAAAGCCGTTGTGTGGAGTTTTGTATACTATGTTGAACTACCAAATTTTGTGTAACTTCCCCTAGTTATAGGCATCTAGGAAGGGCTTTGGTGATTGTGTTGTGCTAACAACCCAATTCTGATTATGAGCCCTAAAATTGAAGACTGTGTTGTATCAGTATTGTGATATGCTGAAATTTGACTATATGATTTTGTATGGGGTGACTAGTTTTCCCAAATGATTCCCCCTCGTTTGGGGTGCATGCGACATTGTTGAAGGAGTATGTGGCCTAAAATAGGACTGACCGTTGTGCTAAAACTATGCCCTATAAGGGGAAGGGAATGTACTTTGTAGAAACCAAGGCACACACAAACAAAGTGGTTGGGAGACAAGTGTTAGTATAAGAAAATACAAACACACATGTAAAAGACAAAATGTATGCTAAGAATACAATATGTAAGTTAAGACGCAAGAAGATAATGTAAACAATAAGAAGAAAATATACACCAAGAAAATTTGGTTACAACACATGGGACATCACACAAAATGTCACAAGATAATCAAGGCCGATGAATCCAAAAGCAGACACTTGTGCACATAAGACAAAGAGAAAATCACACATACAAGAGCATACAAAGAGTAAAAATGACAATCAATGTAACAGATAACCATGGTGGAAAATAGACCTACAAAATAAATTTTGCACATGAAGCACTCGTGAAAGATAAAAAGTATGCCAAAGCATGTATAATCGATAAAGTAGTGTGTTATGAAACAAAATGAAGTAATTTCACCTATAATTTATGAAATTGGATGCCCCCATGAGCCTCTATAGGACTAGAAATACGTATTGCGTCAAGCATTTGTGTTGTGTGTAATTTATCTATATAATTTGCAATCACAACTAGAAAGGAAAGTGAACGTGCATGTGTGTTTGATAAAGATAATGACATACAAGATATATATCTATCATGTGTAATAAAGTGGACATGTAACAAGTAAGTGTAAGAAATACTAAATTCAACCAAGATATGCAGTATGTTGTGGATGAGACATTATGGAATGCACGGTGAATGATAAGATAATATTTCCCCAAGTGGATATGTATGTATATGCGAAGAGTTTCATTTATTTATGCCCCTCGGTGAGTCAAGAATGAACCTTAAATGAGAGTGCATCATCTGGAACTAGTTTGAATTATATGTATTATAAATATATGATCATCGAATTGGATCGTGTAGGGTGTAAGTTTGTAAGTGAGTGAGTGTGTGTATGATTAAACAGTGATTATGGCGAGGTCCATTTGAGATGTATACCCTCAACAGCGATCAGTATGGACTTTGGA
Organism: Taxus wallichiana var. yunnanensis; assembly: GCA_018340775.1. NCBI lineage: Eukaryota > Viridiplantae > Streptophyta > Pinopsida > Cupressales > Taxaceae > Taxus > Taxus wallichiana. Next base: position 694,416,190 of record CM031238.1, read on the forward strand.
ACCAAAGTGTGTCATAGGGTAGTGAGTGTAGTGCATAGAAATAAATGTGAGAAATATGTGTCACAAATGTGTAGATTAGATGTTGTATAGAAGGATATGAATGTTTGAAGTGTCTAGTGTGTAATGTGTAGCAAGTAGTGTGTGAGGTTCATGTGTATAGGATGCCCTCGACAGTCAAGTGTGAACCATAGCACAAGAGTGCATTTCGGGAAATGATGACACTAATGTATGTCGTTTGTGTGAAGTGAGTCGTGAATAAGACACAAGTCAATGTTAGAAGGGGAAGATAAGTGTGATTTCCCCTGAAGTGTGTGATGATGAATGAGCTATCCAATGAAAGTAAAGGATGAATTTCCTCAACATGATGCTTGCGGTGATGAAGGTGTGTGACCATGCTCTAAGAGTGGTGGTATATGAGATAGACGTTGCGCAGGTGAATGAAGTCTATATGCATGTGACCAATGAGCATATGGTGGGCACCTTTGTGTAAAAAAATGTGGAGATGATGGATACCTATGTGAAGTAGAGTGTGGAGGATATGAAAACCTACATGGAGTGAAACAAGGTGGTTAAATATGCCTAGATATTGGATTTGTCATGGTGATGGACCTAAAGCGATGTACTAGACTAGTAGAGTGATGAGACCACGCAGTCGTGTGTGAGTAGATGATCTAGGAGCAAATTGTGTTTTAGGTTTGATGGGCCTCAAGGAACTAGATGGTCTAGGTAATGCTAGGGATGTTGGAAACTTGGACACTAAGAGGGGGTGAATTAGTGTCTTCTTAAAATTTTCAGATGTTTCAACTTCACAAAACTGTGTTAGGAGTAGGAATATGAAACCATACACAAACACATGAAAGAGAGATAGTATACATTATTTAGGTGGGAAACCCAAAAGGGAGAAAACCCACTAAAATCAAAGAACTAATTTTGGAAAAATTATCCTATGTGTTACAATGATTTCAAGTTGAGTTGTAACTCAACTTTTGAGGCTACAACCCCAAGATAATTCAATCAATAACAACTAACCTTCTATAAGCAACTACTTGCAAGGAAGCAATAAATCCCTAGAATTTAACCAGCTACAACTGATCTTTTGTAAGCCACTACTTACAAGGAGGCTGAAACCCCTTGTATGCTAAGCTGCTACTTAAAATTGTTCTAGTTTTTTTATCACTCTTTATTTATTGTCTTACATAGTTGATAATGACCTCTAGATTTATGCATTTTGCTTTTTTGTTCCTATTTACCTTCCTTTAAGTTTGTTTCATGCACTTTGACACCTATAATATATCAAGTCATCTTTCATCTACAATTTTACCTCTTGTAGCATTCAATCACCATGCTTAACTTACCAATCTAGAGCTCTGTTCATTCCACATTTACAACTATCATAAAGACTTCACAAGCATTGATTTCAGACCTCTAAACCTCTAGCCACTCTATACACTCATCCAAGTTCACATGTTATTCTATCTCGAGATCAAATTTACACACTTTATCTCGTGTTCTTATTCTTTGTTATCACCTACTAATATATCTCAAAAATCGCAATATTTCATCATCACAAGACACTCTATCTCAAAGTGTTCATAGTACTTCTATGGCTCAATTTTGACTCGATTCCTAGTTTGCTTCTCTTTTTCACTATACCTTTGTTTTCTTATATTAAACTTTCATCAACTAATCAAAATTTAACTTACATGCACACCCACATTGTCTTCAACTCCTCATTCACTTTATCTTTTCTCCTACAATTATCTTCAATCCAATTTTTTTATTTCAAAATTGTCACAAGTTTGTTATTGCATACACCTAAATCAAATGATGTAATAATTTCATACTCTGATCTCATGCACCACCATACATTCAACAAATTTTCAATATCTCTTCATCTAACCCACTCACTAGGTGTCTTGTTTCACCTAGTTTATCTTGTATGTTCATGCTTTAAAAACAGGTGTCACCCTTTCACACACACTGCATTTTTTTACTATATCACTATGCATTATTCTTGATATGTGTCTTTATATCCTCCTTTGATAATTAACTCGAGTATTGTCAATTTATTTTTAAAATTCTCTTTCAGTCTATTGTTTTCTTCCTTTTATCTTCAACTTGTGTTATTTTGACCTTTCACATTCATAGCTTAGACTCTTCAACATCATTCATCAAGAGCTTTCACACATGTATATAGTATTTTAGTTACACTTCTTATATCACACATTTTATTTTATAACTTAGACTTCCTAGAAAACTTTGAATAGATCAGTTCCAATTTGTCCATATCCAAAATTCTTTTTAAAAACTTTGAGTTCCATTTAGTAGTCTATGCCCTTTCATGTCTTCACTTCTAAGATCAAAAGTTATGTGTTTTCATCTTGGATGAACAAGGAAAAATAAGTGACTTTTGCTCTTCTTCTTCAAGATGAGAGATGATATTGTATGTGATTGAATCTTAGGTTGACTCATAACCTTCTCCAATAGTTACATCACTTCAAACTAAGGAATTTGAAACACTCTTTACCTTCATACAATGTGAAGTCAATTTGTCACTTAGCCATTTCATAGGTTTTCAAGATGTGCAAGTACCAACTTGTGCATGAATTCCAAAGTGTTGAAGCCCCTTGACCTTCATTGAGATTCAAAACTTCTAAAAATTGGATTATTCCATTTTCATTAAATAATTTACATTGAAAGGCTTCAATGTGAAATTATTCATAGTGTTGGGATAGCATAAAAATTGATGCATCACTATCCTAAAGAATATGCCTTTTAATACATTACAATGAACTCCTTTGGATTGGTTATACCATGAACAAGATAAAATAAGGAGTTACAGAGAATTCAATTTGAATATTAATGAGAAATAGCATTCAATAAGTATCAAACCACAAACCCTATAGAGATTTGCACGAAGCCAGAATTTATGTCATCAAATTCGCTCAACATACTGGATGAAATTTGAAATTTCTTTTTGCAAATGATTTGTATGCTCAAGAAAGAGATAGATTTGCATTTTTGTGAATTTATTTTGGTACAATGTTGTGAACGATGTGATTTCATCTTGTGAAATCCTAGAATGGCGTTTTTGATACAGCCTATACCTAAGGGAAATAAAACCAAATTTATTGTTCAATTTTGAATTGTTTTCAAAAAAATTAAATGTTTTGGTTAGGTGTGACCATTCATCAGTTCCTTCAATAATTTAATAGGATTGAAACCCTCCAACATACTTCCAAATTAAAAATAAATAGTATACGGTATAGTGCGCAGTTCTAGTAGTGTTGTTTAATACAAGGAAGTTTGACTTTTGTTGATTGGGTAAACCTTATAACTCTTTGTAAGGAAATATTTGAATCTTGTAACCTTTGTCTCAGTACTAAAAGCACACATTTCTTCAAAAAAATCTTTAATTTCTCATTTTTACTTCACCGTTTGATTCATACATCAACCTTGGGATTGTATCTTCACCTACCTCAACTTGTGAGAATACAACTTGTTAGGCATAGAATAAGGCTTGTACATAAAAATTATGCTTAGAAGTCACCAAGGGTATTATTTGACTTGGAATAATTTTTAATCACCCTTGATACTTTGAATCAACTCACCCAAGTGATTTTGAGACAGTCACTCTTATTTTACTTTCATCGAGTCAAGAAGATGCTTGGAAGAGAGAAAAACGAGCGAGAAAAATGTTCATAACTTTCTTACAACATGTCCAATTCACCGACACTTTTTGTAATATATCAATCTTGGATTCTTATGTAAAAATTCCTTCTATGATTTATCCAAATGATGTGCTATATTTTTTCTTGAGTGTTAAGAATCCATACACCTTACCATACACTTTTTAAAAAAATTGTTTTATAAAAATTGTACAACTTTAACATACCTTCTTAGAACTTGAAGAAAATATTCTTAGAGTACCACAAATCACCCTAATATATGGTCCATAATCCCATTTTCCATAAATATTCTTGTATTCTTCTATTCCATCTCATTTTCCTCAACCTGCACTGTTAGTTCTCAAATCCACTTTCTGTGCACTTTTGAATTTTGACTCCAGGAGCTAAATTGAGCCTTGATTTTTACTCAAACATGTTGTAGACACTATTCTTATGTTGATCCCATGCTCACATGACCTTATCATGGCATGTACCTTCTTATCACACCTCATCAAACACCAGAAACAAGCCTAAATGGGTCAGTTTCAACTGCCACTTCCACCAAATGACTTGATACACCCTATGAGACCTCTTACTCATGCTTGCAACACCATTTCGACTTGTATACCACATGAAACTAGAAAGCCAACCTGTACTCGACATTATAGATAAACCACCTCACCGTTTGAGCTTAAATCACCTTGAAACCATCTTGGATACACTTCATCCAAGCCTCACTTCACCACTCATTGTTTTGCCATCAATGTCATTTGACATCAATGACAACACCAATGACCAGGGTTTAACAATATCCCCATTTTTTATTGATGGCAACCTACTCAAAAACCTTTGATGGAAAAAACATCAACATATTCACCTTTTTGGTTTCTAGAACCACTCTCTCCCCCTTTTACATCTATGACAAAGGGTTCTTGGCCACTTGACATGAAACAATGACAACCAAGTACTGTGAGAATAAAGACTTACCTTTGATTTTACTCCCTCTCCGACTTTTTTTTCTCCATTCTTAGATCTTTTTAGCAACTTATGAGACCTAAATTCTTTATGTAAGTAGTTAAATTCTTCCCCTAGGACTGTACTCCATATATTTTTTATCTTATTTTATCCATTCATCATGTTCCAATCTTGTTCAATTCAAGAAATTGTGCAAACAGTGGCAAGTTTTGCCTTTTACTTCTAATTGCTTACCATTTTGAGCTTACTACCTAAGATGAGAAAGTGTATTTCAGTCAAAATTAGGCTCCCTTGGGCTTAACTACCTACATGTGACAACCTTTTCCTTTGTTTCTTTCTCTAGACCTCATTAGGTTGGATTGAGATTTTCTTAGGTTTTAGACTTCTCCTTTAGTATTTCATGGTATAGTTTGTATGATGTAAGATCTTACCTCACTAAAATTGTTATCACATGAGATTCAAAATTCAATCTTCCAATAAATTGAAGCCATATAATAGGGTAATCAAGTGAAGCACTACATTATTCTAACCATCCTTCCTGTAGTGCTCATTTTATCCAATTGTCATGGTGTCTAGTTCGAGAGTTAATTGATCATCTGAACCTCCTTCAAAATCCTCTTTCTTTGCCCTTAATAGGTCTTCTCAAGTCATCCTAGTCTTTCTGACTAGATGAACTCATGTGTTATTTCAATCTCCCTTTGATATCTTAGGTTATACACAAATATTTCAAAGTATTTTGAGGAACCAAGCACTTAGACAGAGACCAAGAGTACATGATTTCTTTTGCATCACTGTCACAAAAAAATGCAGGCTTGTATGCACATCCCAACTAAAAATGATAACTTCTCAACTCCTTTAAGTGGAACAAATGATAATTGACCTTACGCAAAACTAGCAAGGGTCTTAAATTGACAAAGAACCTTACTTTTCTTCTTTGGAATGACTGTGTATCGATATCTGGAAATAATTTCTCCTCAAGTTCAACATAAGATGGTTTAATTATTTTTTCCTTACATTTAATAGCCCCTAAAAGATTTTTCATCCATGTCTTGGGATTTTGACTAGATACCTTTTGAGATAGGAGAGTTTTCATTCATGAAACCCTAGGTTTAGGGTATGAGCGATTGTACATGTCTCGAGAGGTTTTTCCGAGTCTTCTCCTAATCAATCAGAATCGATGAAAGTTGATTAAGAAGTTTTTTAAGGGTTTAATTATTTATGAAGACTCGGTATAACACTTGGTCTCGTGAATCATGTCTTCTCAACATATGATCCTAGATTGACCGATCATAGACATCAAAGACTCTTGCAAATCCATTACTCCAATACATGAACTTCATAGTGAAATCACAAACTGTAGGTCCTCTCTATTTCACTTCAATTAATGCCATTTTTAATTTTTCAACACTTGTATTATGCCACAAGATACTACTATACCTTCTCAATCTTCACCAATCCATAAGCCTTCATTTGATCTTGTAAAAGATGACATGTTTTGTATAAGTTTGAGGAATAGCATCAAGAAACATAAGCTTTTCATAATATCCTTTCATCATCGCACAAATTTTACTAGAGTCCATGGAATACCTCTCCTATCTCTATAAATTTTCACATCATGTACCATCACTTCACAGATCTTTGTAAGTCTTCAATTTGAATGGAGTCATGTCTTCTTCATGCTCTCTAATGGACTCTTTTCAAGCTCTAATACCATCTTACTCAAATGATACTCGGATTCACCGCATTTCACACCTTGGTTACAAATCTTGTCTCAGCCTTTAGGTATTTAGTTTTCTTTACTAGATCTCCCAACTAGAGCTCACAAATTTGATCAAGTTGTTTTTCAATGAATACACAAACACTTCTGAAACACTTCATACTTCAGTTCATTCCACACACATGTAGAGATTTGAGAAGAAACAATTCAACATGGCATATATTTATATCTTACATGACCCATCCTCAAGATGAAGTCTTGATAGAAAATTATTAGGGCATGGACTATTTTCATGATCTCGATACCAATGGTTTTCATGTTTTGATATTTTCTTCATACGAGACCTTATAATGTATAAACACTCCTAATACATTCAAAGCATGCAATGCTTTAATCGCTTGGACTTTATTATAGCAATTTCATAACCTTATTGAAATTGTCACTAACTTTGATAAAAAAAATATCATAACCTTGGAGATCACATATCCCTTTGATGCAATCTAGGTGAGGCCTACACAAATAGGAATTTTTATAGATCTTATTAAACCATTTAGACCATTGGTTTCAATTTGTCATACTCCATTTATGAATTGAATAAAGTTGACAACTTTTTGATTTCATCACCACTTTATTACAAGATTCATGTGGCCTTTGTTCATCAATGAATATTTTAGTGATGTCACAACAATGGAATAATGGGTGAACATATACTTTCACACTATTGTAAATTCTTGACAACACACATTTGGACCAATCTAATAGAAACAGGACATTGGGTGGATGGAGGCACACCATTGATAGATATGACTTGATTGTTGTGAATGAAATTTAGATGCAAGTGATTCATGGAGATAATAGACTAGAGACTTGTGAATCTAATTGATACCTAAGAGCATGTCACACCCTTCGATTGTTTGTGCTACAAGAAAGGGCACAAGCATGGTGAGAGGACTGATAGTAACTTGAATCTTGACAACCCCATATGAGTTAGGCATTGGATATGAAATTTGTGAGAGTGGATAGCCAATAGCAATAAGAAGTGGAATAGAACACGTATTGATACGCCATGATGGATAAAATTTAGTGTTATTGATAGGGATGGATCGATAGAAGTGCTTATGTGTAAGTGATCGGAGAGACTATATCATTATAATCATGACTGGAGAAAGAAATTATTTCCGAGAAATGTCATCATGAGAAACTAGGAAATCAAGGGCCCTGATGTAGGAGGAGGCACTACATGATATGTATGATTAGTCGAGGAATCATTCACTTTCTTGTCATGTTTTGGAAGTAGATTATTGAATATTTTGAGATTATGATTTTCATTAACTAGTGTATAGGATCTAGAAGCTCAAGTTTTTATCATCGATAAGATATTTTATGATAGTAAAAATTTTGAAACACCTATCTGTAGAATTTCCAACACATTGATGATAGTCTCATCGAAATTTATCATTATAATTTTGACCTTTAGGATGAGATGGATCCAAGTTAAGCAGAGGAGGAAACATAATAAGATTTCTCTCAATAATTTGGTGTAATATAAGATGCAGAAAAATAGTCAACTTTGTATATGTGTGATTTGGTGGTTTCAGGATAGTGTTGACATTGATTTGTGTGTCGTAGAGGTTTTGTTGTTGATGGCTTAAATTTTAATTTACTTTGAAAGTGTGTATAAGATGATGCTTTCTCTTGATATTTAAGATTTCCTATAAAAAAGATTTTCATTTCATGTAGCTTAAGAGTATTACATAGTTGATCAAATGACGGAGATGTCTCGAAGATAAAACTCTCCTGGAGAGGTGTATAGACTTTTAATGAATAAATCTTAAAACTCAGATTCTGCAAGCACATTCAACATCTTGGCTAGGTTTTTCTTGTATCATAAGACATAGTCCACTAGATATTCATTAGATCCATGTTTAATTTGCGTGAGTTGATCCTATGATATCTTAGAGATGATATTGATAGAAAATTATTAATAAAATCATCGATTAGATGCGTGAAAGATGTTACCAAGTGGAAAGGTAGGTCATAGAACCAACACATTGCATAATCTTGTAAACTGCAGGGAAAGATATTTGCTAATATGGTATGATCATTTGCATAGTCAAGACATGCCACATGAAAGGCTCGGAGATTCTCTTCTGGTTCACCATGGCCTTTAAAGATGGGTAATTTTGGGGAGATAAAGTTGGTCAGTAACGGATAGGTAGAAATGGTGGCAGTAAAAGGGGTGTGAAGAAGTGAAGTGGAATCCAGAGATGGAGACACATGAGAAGTAGCGACTTAGAGTTGGTGAATTTGTGTCTACAGATCATGATATAAAGAAGTTAAATCAGGAGTATTTGAAGAATATTCAAGCTACGCATTGGGAGTGTTAGGTTGAATGGTAGAAGCGGTAGTGGTAGGAACAGAAAGCTGGAATATGAAGAGGTTGAGTGAAATCCATGGGAGCCGAAGAGTGAGCCACAAGAGGTGCCAAAGCATCGCAAGTGTTTTTAACAACATGATCGGATCAATTAGAATGTGTGGAAGATGAGTGGGATTATTACGCAAAGCTTTTCGAAAGGTGGTGAGTGTTTCTAATTACTCTATCGACATTGGTATCCTCATCATATGATTTTTCAATATCATATGTTTCTATTTTACTAAGGGGAACATTATGAGAGTTAGCAAAGGGATTTTCAATTGTAACCATTGATGTAGAGATGTCATCCATTGATTTATAAATATTTCGGGAAAATAGAGGAAGCTCGAGATGTTTAAAAGACCCAAAATGACCACTACGGGTGATGAGCATAAGAAGAAAAACCCTAGAAACAAAGTTGGATTCGAAGGTTGGGTTCACCAAAATGATTAAGCTAAAATGTGAATTTATGCCTAATATTATTGTTATTGTAGCAATAAATGAATAAACAATTAAGTACATAAATTAAGCCAAGTAAGAAAGTATAAAACCCTAAGTGCAAAGGAGAGATAAGATGACTTAGTTGTTTTGTAATTAATCGTGGACTATGAAAACATTTTGACCAGATGAATAGAGAGGGAGAGTGTCGCAAAAATCCTCATAAGAGTGTGTGAGTTGACGATCTTCCTAGACTGCGGCACCTAGAGGGAGAGGGACAAAGTGGTGCTGTGGGTTCCCCTGTGCTTATTTTGCAGGTGTCTCGTGTCTACCAAAATTCTCAAAAAGCCTCCTCTAGGTGGTCTCAAGTTGTTTATTTTGTTCTCCTTTGGTTTCTATGAGTTTGCAAAATGATATCCAAAGTCGTTGGAAACCTGCAATGAAATAATGACCTACAAAACCCTCAAAGAGACATCAAATCCTAAAAAATAAAGATGCAGAATGAGGGGTCATATTGTTCTCAACTGTCATAATGGTGTTCTTACGATCGAGCACTACACTACATCTCGGACCCGATGTAGTTATGTGTGTGTGTGTGTGGAATGGTGCCTTAAGTAGCTCTTGTGTGTGTCACACTTGATAACGAGTAAGTACATTAGATGTAAATAAATATAATATATGTGTGCATGGAATAGAATGAAATTGCCTCCTATGAAGTGCATACATAATAACCATCCCTTGAGTCCCTTGGATGGCGTTATATGGATTCAATGAAGCTCGTAGATGCTTAATGGATGCGACCTTAGGTGGTGATAGTTAATGCTTAGTGCTTGGTCCTTTATTATGAGCACATAACTTTATATTTATATGATTCCTTTTCTTGAATTTCATAATTATCCCAAAAAGGCCAACTACCAAAAATATAAGATACTCAAATGGCTATAAAGGACCCAAAATATGTGAACAAATTAAAAATGGGTCAAGGGCACCTAGAGGGGATGAGGGCGCCTAGCGTTGGTGTTACGACTAGGCACTGATGTCCAAGATGATACATGTTGAGGTATAAAAAGGCAGACTAATCAAGTAAGGGTGTAAGACCAATCCACACTGGACCCATTGCATATGGAAGACCAATTGCAGATGGAACCCAATCCACACTGGACCACCCGGAAATCCTCTCCCCTCACTTCATAGATGAAAATTATTTCTCGAAACATAAGGGGCCTCAATTGGGGAAAACATAGGACTCTTAGGGAGTTAAGGAAAACCAATATACCCATCATTTTGGCTATCCAAGAAACAAATATGAGCTCTATTTCTATGAACAATTGTAAAAACTTCATTTGGAAAAAAGTTGATATTGCTAGTGTGGACTCTAGATGTGCCTCTGGAGGTATTTCCTTACTTTGGGACCCTACTAAAGTTAAAGGAAGGCTATCTTAACTACTTATAATCATCTTTTTAAATATCCATACAAATTATAATGCTTTGACTTGGATCTTATCTAATATTTATGCTCCCAACACTCTACATGGTCGAGGACATCTTTGGAAGGAGTTAAACAACTTTGGAGCTAATTGTGGATGTCTACACTAGATTATTGTGGGGGACTTCAATACTCCTCTCACTCCTGCTAAAAAAAGGTGGCTCTTCGACTTTAATGTCGGTATGGATGATCTCTCTAATTTCATTTCTTCTTCTAATCTTATAGATCTTGATATTCAAGGAAATCCCTTCACTTGGTCTAATAGAAGACTTAGAGAGAATCATATTCAATTCAGGATGGATAAGGCTCTCATTTATGTGGAATGGATTTTGAATCAAAGCTTTCAACTTTCCTCTTTACCTATAATTGGATCAGATCATAACCCCATTTTTCTCAACATGCTAGAACTTGAAAATAAAACTCACTCCTCTTTCAAATTTGAAAAATGTGGCTAGATCATCCTGAGATCCGGGATAGAGTCAAAGAGTGGTGGAGTATTTAAGTAGAGGGGACTTCTCAATTAAAATTCATTCAAAAGCTTAAGAATGTGAAAAATGAGGTAAAAATTTGGAACAATTCAGTCTTTGGGAATGTAATCATACAGTGTAAAAACAGTAAAGGATGAGATTTTTGCATTGGAAGAAAGGGTTATTATTAAGGGAATGTATTTGGAGGATTATATTCTTGAGAAATATCTCTTATTTTAGTTCCACAATATATGTGTGAGGTAATAGAAATTTCTGGGACCAAATTCTAGAGCCAACTAGTTGAAAGAAGGGACAGAACATAAAATTCTTTCACATGATAGCTCTCAAACATAGAGCTCATAACAAGATTTTGAAGTTTGCCTAGCTGATGGGTTAGTCACTTCCAATATGGATATCATCAAAGCTGAAGCATTGGCCTTCTATAAAAATATATTAAATGACAATACTCATCTCTCTTTAGATGCAACCACTACTTTATTGGAGGCTATCCCCAGCAATATTTCTCCATTGGAAGACTTCCTCAACCTCACTAAGCCTATGACTATTGAGGAACTTCAAAAAGTAGTTTTTATCCTTGAAGGAGATAAGTCCCCTAGACCTGATGGCTTCTCAGCTAATTTCTATCATAAATTTTGGGACATTTTCTCTGGAGATCTCCTCAAAGCGGTTAACGATTTTTTTAGAACTAGTAAGCTTCTCAAAGAGATCAATAATACTTTTATTGTTTTTTTCCCTAAAGAAATGGGTGCCAAGGACTTCAATCATTTCAGGCCTATCATCCTTGCTAATGTTCTTTACAAGATCTTCACTAAGACAATGACCATCTGGATTCAGCCTCTCCTTCCTGATTTGATATCTAAGCAAAGTAGGGTGGCTTCGTCAAAGGTAGGATTATCCAAGATGGTGTGGTGATGGTTCATGAGACTATACATTCTATGGAGAAAAGTAAAAAGGCTAGGATGGTTGTTAAATTAGACATGAATAAGGCCTTTGATCGAGTCTCTTGGAATTTTCTTGACAAGGTTATGGAGAAATTTGGATTCTCTCCCCATTTTAGAAAGATCATCATATCTTGTATTTCTACTCCTAAATTATCTATTATCATTAATGGAGCTCCGATGGGTTTTTGCTAGCAACAATGAAGCATCCAGGGTGGACCATGTCTCCCTCTCTTATTCATTATCATGACAAATACAATCAGTCGCTCCATTACTAGAGCTATTTCTTTAGATTATCTCAAAGGTTTTAAACCTTCAAACTTCATGATCATTGTCTCTCATCAACAATTTACTTGATGACACTATCCTTCCGCTACTTGCTCCGGGTCCTTGAATCCAAAACAATGAAGTATAATCTTAATCTATATGAAGATGCATCGGGCAAGAAAATTAATGTTGAAACAATTTCTCTCTATTTTTTAAACACTCCTCTTAGCATGCAACAGAAGATTGCCCAAATTCTAGGTTGTGAGATCAACTCTCTCCCTACAACCTTCCTTTGGGTACTAATAAGATATCTGTGAATGTTTGTAACTCTTTTCTTGATAGGTTTCAAAAATGCTCGTTGGAAGGAAGGGTACTGTACTTTCTAGTGCTAGAAAATGTATGCTTATCAAAAGCACGTTGTAGAACCTCCCAATTTATATCATGTCTTTGTTTTTCATCCCTTCAGTTGTTATTGACAGAATTGAAAGAATACAAAAACACTTTCTTTGGATAGGAATGGAGGAGAAGAACAGATTCCATTTGGTTGTTTGGGACAAAGTTTGTACTCATAAAAATATGGGAGGGCTTGACATCAAAAATATTAAAATTATGAATACAACTCATAACCAAGATGGTTTTGAAACTCATAAAGTAAGCTCATCCTTGGACTGATATTATTTGGGGAAAATATCTTACTTAAAATAAAGCCATGAGCTTCTTGAATGAGGATACTCTTACTTTAGGATCTCTTCTCTGGAACAAACTCATTAAAATCGAAAGGGCCTGGATAAGTGATGTAAGTAGTAGATTGGCAATGGAGAGGGTATCCATTTCCGGAAGGAAAATCGGGTGGGCTTTCAAGGCTTAAAAAGTAACAATGCCTAGGAACATCTTCAAGATAGCCTCCTTTGCAAAACATGGGTATAAGGTCATAGACTACATGACTTGTGTTGATGATGTGCTTTAATGGAAGGTTCTACACACTAATAGGTCCACCTTTAAAAGCCTTATTGATGGCATTAATGGAATTACTTCTAATATCCAAATTATCCATACTCATGCTAGTGATGAATTTATTTGGGTTGACTCTTTTGATGGTTCCTACTCTGTCAACTCAGGATATCAGGTTTTCTCTGGTGAAGTTAGTTGTGATTTTAATTGAGCAACATTTGGCATAAATATATCACCCCCAAAATTAATCACTTTTTATGGTAGGTTCTTAAATAAAAATTTTCATTATTAACAATCTGATCAAGAGGTGTTCCACCTTGCCTAATAGATGTTATCTTTGTAGGAAAGAAGTTGAAACTATTCACCATCTCCTTCTTCACTACCCCTTTTCCTCAAGTCTTTGAGAGCTCATCCTTTCTAGATTTGAGATTGTTTTGACCTTCCAGAAGACATTATTTATGTTTGGGAGCAGTGGTATCCTCCTTTCAAACACAACATCCTCAGAAAGCTATGGAGGCTTATTTTCCCCATGTCATTTGGAGAATTTGGAAAGCCATAAATTCCCTCATCTTCAAGAATACTAAATGTAGTAAAAAAATACTTTTGAAAGAGATTACCATTGATATTAAAGAAAATATTTTTAAATTCAAACCTCCTAAGAACCAAATTTTTCCTAAAAGTGAGGAGAGAATTCTGCTTAATTGGAGCATAGATTTGGAGAACCTCCAAGTAAGGCCCACCACTATTGACAGATCACTTGGTTCAATGGATCCCCCCACCGGTTAATTGGTGCAAAATTAATTTTGATGGTGCCTCCAAGGGAAATCTTGGTGTTGTGGGTGGAGGTGGGATTATTAAAAATCAGTTTGGCAAGCTTATTGTTGCTTATGTTGGTCCTATGGGGTCCCAGACCAATCACTATGCGGAGGCTCTAGCTGCATTATGGGGGCTAAGAGAAGCTAAAAAGCATAAAATATCCAAGCTCATAGTTGAAAGGTGACTTAATATCATTAATAACCTTAATGGTAACAAACCCCTAATCATACTATTAAGGACTTCATCCAAGAGGCAAAAATATTTGTAATAACTTTGATAATGTTAGCATCTTCCATACTTATAGAGAGGGCAATAAAACAGTGGACTCCTTTGCTAACATTGGTGTGATTAGTAATCATTATAAGTGTTGGATCAAAATGAGGAAATCCCAAAGATTGCGAATGATATTATTATCAAGGACACCTGGTGACATCTATCCCCATGGATAGTACAGACTCTAGTTATGATGAAATTGCCTCTCGTCAACATGATTATCCTACTTGAGTGGATCCTTCACATAACGGATATATCATGGATTTTTCCCCTTTCTCTTAGGCATTAGTTTATGTGTGGCTTTATTGAGCCCCGGTTACCATATTTTCCCGATCATCCCCTACTTTCTCGCAACTCGCACTTTTATCATCATGGGGGACCTCCTTACAGGATCGAACTGTCATTGCTCCAACTTGGAAATCCAATACGGAGCTATGGAAATTTTTGGATGTAGATGGCTTCACTATGTTCATTCAGAGGATTAAGGTATTTGATAAACATATTTCTATCATGTTTTCCAAACATTAGAAAAACAAGGTTTTTAATTACAAAGGAAAATATTTCCCAATCACAGAGAATTTGATTTCTTTTGTCATTGGGTTGGGCTCATGATGGCATTAAGTTCTATAGAAACAAGTTTGATAAGGATGCAGAGGAGAAGAAATTTCTCTAGGGCTTAGAAAAATGCAAATTGGCAAGGTGGGTATTGTTTTCTCCTTTATTTCAGCCCCTATGATGATGTCACCTGGATGGTGGTCAAGTATGTTACTATTGAAGTACTTTTTTCTACTTTTCCCTTCACCATTTGGTGCTCTTGAATCATTTCAGAAGATCTCCTAGGGTTAGTCTTTCGTATTACATTCTTCAATCTCTTGAAAAGTCTATTCAGAGGTCCACTCCCATAGAGAGATATATTCCCTTCACCAAGGTGTAATTCTCCTTCTTCACCTGTATTTTCATGACATGGTTGCTAATAACCCCTCAAGCTCCATTCCCTCCTCCTATACAGCCCAACAAAACTAAAAGACTTAGAAAGCCTTATCCCCCTGTCAAAAGGGTTCTCAGAAGCATTGTTAAATGGAAATACTTGGATGTGGCAGAAAGCTTGCTCACCATCAACCAAACTAACCTCCCCTCGGTCGCCGAAACCCATTTTCAGGTCCTACTTGAAAATTTACAAGCCTCGAGGGAGTAATATTCTCTCATGGTTAACGTTGGTGATAAGGGGAAATAACCCTTTGATATGGACATTGAAAAAAATTGAAGAGCTTGATAGGACAAAAAGGATCTGGAAGCCACTCTGGAGAAGATTGTCTCTAAACAAATCAATCACCTCACCATGCAACACACTTTTTTTGAGTTCCTACATATGTAGGTAAATCAAATGTGTGATGTGATTGGTTTACTGAGAGGATCTTTGGAAAGGTGACAAAGCTACATAAAATGTGTTCTCCTCTAGCAGCAAGGACCCTACGATGCATACTACTCGAATCTCTTCACAGCTTTAGGGGATGTGAAAAAATTGTTTCAAAAATGTCTCATATAGTTGGATCGGGCTCCTCCTAGTTTTTGTGTATTTTTGTTATTTTATGTTGGTCGTGCAGTTGTCATTGGGTTGTTGCATATAAGTGTTCTCTTTCTCCTTTCTAGCATTATTTTTATGCCTTTGTTTATTTTTGTAATATTTGGCGGGTAGGCCTTCTTGTTGGGGTGTGGCCCCCACCTTTCAAAAAATCATGTTGTTTCTCTTGCTTATATGTCCATTAGGAATTTTGTGTTCGAGGTATGGTCCCTCCCAAAACCATTTACCACTAATAAAAAAAAGTGTGTAAGACTAAAAGTGACATCATAAAGAAAAGAAAGGTGGCCAAAGACATAGGTTAATTAGTAATTTTCTTACTTAGGAATCATATGAATGGTAGAGTATGTAATCGGGGCTATATAATTACCCAAAGTGTGTGATTTTTTATTTACACTAGCAAGGGTGAACCGAGCATATGGATACTTGTTGGTTACACTTGGTGAAACAATCATCATGTTTCATGAGGAATCCCATTCCTTGAACCAAAGATTCACGCACAAGCTAGAGGTCATTGGCTAAGATAAACTTCTCAGATTGGAGGTTTGTGTGACCACATTTTGAGGCGTTATAAAAATAGATTGCATGCCTGATTAGCTCCCACATTTTAATGTTAAAATAATATTAATAAATTCATACAATGTCAATGTCATCCACTGCCAAACTCAATCTTGTAGCATTATGAAACATGTCCAATTAGAGGAGGTTTGGTTACATGTTGTGGAGTCGGAGTTTAATGCATGCCATTACATTTACTTGAAATTTTCTTAATCCTTTTCAACACATCCTTTTTATGTGTAACTTGTTATCAATGTTTACCATGTTTGGAATGCACCAAGAAAATTGTCCACACATCAACCTTGGGTTTAATTGGAAAGAAAATAATTAATTTAGAGCTTCCTCAAGCTAGTAGGAAAACATATTCACACAACCACTTCAAGTTTGATCAAAACATTGAGGGAAAGGTTTAGATCCTCCTTGGGACAGCTAGCACATCCCAAAAAAAGGAACCACCCATGTAAACATGTATTTATTGTAGGTGCAATGAGAAGGATATGGTCACACTAAAATTTAAAACCGACCTTCCTTGAACAAAAACTTTCTATTAATTAAATAGAAATGAAGCTTACAGGATCATGTATGTATATGCAACCATAAATGCCAAGAAACCCTTTTCCATAAATATTGATGGATTTCCATTATCCAATAAAAATAAATCTGAATTTTGGCATAGGTATGAGAGGATTCAGAAAAGGTGACAGATCATGTAAACACCTATCAAAATTATTTTCTTGAAAATTTCTAAGTCCCTCGAGATGGCTATTAGGTTTTTCAAGCACCTATATGAAGGTGCAAACCGACACTTTGCATCCAAATTTTCTCTAAGATCATTGTCTACCCTGACATGCATTTTTAGAGGAGGGATTCACGCCCAATCAAGATTCCTAGACCATTTTCCAAATATCCATTATTTTATACTTGCAACCACCTTTTTCAAAAGGTTCCTTCACCATTCAACACGCCAAAGGAGGGAACAAATATTGAGGTCCATTTTTCCCACATAATAATATATATATATATATATATATATATATATATATATATATATATATATATATACATATAACCACCTTTTCAAAAGGTTCCTTCACCATTCAACACGCAAAGGAGGGAACAAATATTGAGGTCCATTTTTCCCACATAATATATATATATATATACATATATACATATATATATATATATACATATATACATATATATATATATATATATGTATATGTATCTATATATATGTATATATGTATATATATATATATGTATATATATATATATATATGTATGTATATATATATATATATGTATATATATATATATGTATATATATATATATATATATATATACATATATATATATATAATTAGTTTTTTTCTTACGCGTAAACTTCATTATTATTATTATTCATTAACTAATGTACACCACTATTTAGTAAACCATGATGTGCCCAAACATATCTTACATAAGGTTCTAAGCCAAGGTTCCTAAAATATCATCGTTATTATTATTATTATTATCATGATTATTGTCTCATATCCTAGATTAAAACAACCATGGTTTAAAACTATTCATGATCTAAGGTCCAAGCATACAATGACACTCAAGATGTAGTAAGTGTCAAATTAGGTGCTTAAAATTGTTTAACATGATATGAAAACCTCATATTGAGATATGATACTCAAACATCATCTAAAGATGTTTCGAATGGTTATTATGACTTGTTTCTTATCTCTTTCTCTCTCACAAGTATGAAAGGATTTAAAAGAGTTAATTTAAATTTACTCATAACTAAACACAACGACACATCACATCACAAGAAGGTACCCACATCTTCAATGACCGGTACAATGAAACATGCAACTATAAATTCATAAGAAACCAATCTATGCTTTATTATAATTCTTTATACAAAGGGAGGGTTACGCTTGATAAGACATGCCCTCTCTACCAATGGATCTCAAACAAAACCCCAAAACTCTAGTTATTTTTACACACTTACTAGCTAAGTAGAGTGGGGTAGGGCACTAAAATGACATCCTAGCAAATTCTAAAACATGAGCAGATCATTTGGTAGTATTATGGCCTATCTTTGAAAGATTGCATGACTACAAAGTAAGACTTAATCCTAAAAATGTGTGTTTGGTGTAACATCTAGAAAATTATTAGGATTTATTGTTTGAAAGAGGTATACTATTAGACCCTGCAAAGGTCAAAGCAATCGTAGAAATTCCTCCTCCCCAAAATCTCAGGAAACTAAGGGGTCTTCAAGGAAATATTCAATCAATCAGAAGGTTCATTTCACAACTGGCAGATAAGTGTCACCATTTCAATCAACTACTAAAGAAATATGTCTAGTTTTGGTGGAACCAAGAATTTTAGGATTCTTTTGCAAAATTAAAAGAATATCTATCAAGTTCATCAGTTCTCATGCCACCCATATCAAATAATACAATGCTTCTCTACACATCTTCTATAGAATATGTAATAGGATCATTGCTAGCACAACATAATGATTAAGGGCAAGAGAAAGCAGTCTACTATCTTAGTAGAACAATTATTGATCATGAGCTTAAATATTCATAGGTTGAGAAAGTTTTTTTAGTTGTACTTTCACATTTCAAAAACTCCATGACTATTTTCTCAATCACATAACCAAACTCATTGCAAAATTATATCCTCTCAAATATCTATTCTATATACCCATTCTCATAGGAAGATTATCAAGCTAGGTTGTTCTACTTAGTGAGTTTGACATTGAGTTTTTTAATTAAAAGGTAATAAAAGGACAAGCTCTTGCAAATCAACTTGTTGTGGCACCTCTACCAGGATTAGAACCTATTCATTTTGAATTTTTGGATGAAGAACATTTATATGTTGATATAGTTCCGTCTTACGCCCTATATTTTAATTTGTTTTTTAATGTACATGGATCAGGAGTTGGTATTTTCTCATCACACCAAATGGTAATGTTATTCCAAAATATTTCCATTTTTCCTTCCCCTAAACTAACAATATTATAGATTATGAAGCCCTCATACCGGATTAAAATTAGCAATCTCATGGAATCTCAAAGAGTTAGTATTATTTGATGATTCCTTTCTAATCATCAAATAAGTCAAAATTCAATACCATGTCAAAGATGAAAATTTCATTTTACAAAATCATGGTGGATAGCCTTAGAGGTTACTTTCAGTTGATCACATTTGAACAATTTCCTCACCTTAAAAATAAATCAGCAAATGTTATGGTGACTATCGGATCTCTTCTTGAGTTCAACTCCAATCAAACACATATTGAGTTTCTAGTTGAACATATTTTGGTTCTAGTCTACGATTTGCACAAGTCAACCATGGTCTATGAAATATTTGGTCCCGACAACCCTCGGTATCGTGACATTTACGCTTTCATTTGCAACCACACCTATCTCGATAACATGAATTCTCATAATAAACAAGCCTTAGCACAACATGTTGCATGTTATACCATACTTGTCGATAACCTTTAATAAAAAGGCTATAATGGGACTCTATTAAAAAATTTCAACCAAGATGAAGTAATCCAAACCTTAGAAGACGTACATGCTAGTATTTTTGGAGCACATACAAGCGGCATGGTTTTAGAAAAGAAGATCTCACATGTCGGTTACTATTACCCTACCATGGAGTATGATGCATGCAAATTTGTTAAGAAGTGTGTAGATTTCCAAACACATGAGAATCTCCTTCACACACCTTTTCAAGTCTTATAACCAATCACTACACCTTGGTTTTTTTCTCAATGGAGTCTTGACCTTATAGGAAAAATAAAACCCACCTCATATGACAGCCACAAGTTCATTATCATTGCCATAAAGTACTTCACCAAATGGGTAGAGGGAATGCCTCTCACCTATGTTACTTGTAGTACTATTTGCAAATTCATCTTCAATCACCTCATTTTTCACTTCGGAATTCCATCCTCTCTAGGGTTAATTTAGGGACAAATATTTGTGAATTGATGAATATTAAGATTCTTAAATTTTGAAATTGGTGAATTTTTTACTGTCATACGGTAGCACATTTACCAAAATTTTATGGGTCCTAAATAAATTTGACCATAATTTTTCCTTAGTGTTTCCACTAAGGGTCGACCAATGTTAGTATATTCACCTTCATGTTATAATATACTATTATATATAGGATTAATTTGCCATAATATAGTAATACAATATAATTTCAAAATTTATTAATTTTGAGATCTGGATTCAAAGACGAAGGTAAAAGTGAATAAGTATGTCTAAAATCTGAAAGTATAAGCCAAAATCCAAAGGAATAAGAGAAAGAGGTGAGTGAAAAAGTTTGAATTGTCGGTCACAAGGTTTTCTTACAAAATTGTTACCAGATGGTAACATAAATTTGTGTTGTCATCTCGGTAAGGTGAATATGCAATGATGTATGATAGCAAGAACATGTTACCTGGGACAATAACATGTATTTGTGTTTCCATTCAAAGAGAAATTAAGTACGCAACTATTTACATAACCTTTCAAGTAACCTAACCCATGTTACCATGTTATCATGTAGCATAATCTTTATTTTTCACAATGTCTTGCATTTATTTTTTACAGATCTTATTTGAAACTTCTATATTTTTTCACATGTGCAGACTTCAAAATCACCCATACAATGGCCCATATTGCAAATGAGAAAATAACTCAAGGAAAAATAAAACATGACATGGACATTTCAAAATATTTTAGTCAGCCCACAAGTAACAGCAATTGCAAGAGGTAATTTTGACTCTTATTATGTTAATGTTACTTTATATGTTGATTTACTTAAGGATGCAAAGAAGCCACCTAATTTCTTTCAAATGCAGAAAACCCTAGCAATGATCATACTCTAGATGAAATTCTCAATCAATAGAGTAATTCAATTCACATTGATAGTATTGATAATCCCAATTTCCATCCAACTCAAACTTCAGATAAACATTCCGAAACACACATCAAAAACATAAGAGTGGGAAGTGGACTTTAGGAAGGACTTATAAATTTTAATGGTCATCTAAATATCCATTCATTAAACTTGTTGAACTAGAAAATATTATGGATACTCTATAGAATTTAGATGTACTATATGTAGTTGGAAACTAGGAAAAGACCACAAAATTCAACTGAAGTTGGACACAAGTAAATAAGAATTGTGAGAAAGTATATGAGTCTAAAAGGAAAGATGATGGAACAATAATACAAACAACTAGATGGAAAACCAAGGAAGATTGTTTACATATGAAATATGCAGGAAATATGGCAATCATCATAAACATCTTCAAGACCTTGTTGAGAAAGGTGGAACAATAAAGGCTAAATTTGAAAAAGCTACTAATGCAAGTCTTTAGGAAATGCTTATACAATTCAAAACAATATTTCACATTTTAAAAAAAGGCGTAAGACCAATTTCAGATCTCATTGATTATAAGATATTATTTCAATGTAATGGGTTTCAAACATTCCAACAACACACTGGTCAGATACCAGTGCATGGGAAATGGCAAAGTGTATGGTAGAAATTGAAATCACTGATTTGAAAGAGAAGGTAAAAATGTGAATTTTATCGCATTGTCAATTGATGAGGTCACAGCATAGTAGATAATACATCGTGGGTTTGTATGCATGTCTACACTTTCAATTTCAATAACCATTTGAGGGAAATCATCTACTAGATATGCACAAAATGATGGAGAACTACAATTCTAAGAACCTCTTCCAATTTGTTATTAAAAATTTGAAAGAAATAGCTGGTATGGATGATCATTCAATCTCTACAAATCTAATTTGTGTTGGAGCTGATGGGGCAGATGTCATGCAAGGTCACAAAACTAGGCTTTGTATTCTCCTTCAAACAATTGTTTCCCGTACATGATACCTATTCATTGCATGGCTCACAGAATGAATCTCACTTACAAGATTGTAAGTAATTTTAAAAATGTTGCTAAAGTGGAAGATCTTATACGGGACTTGCATTCATACATGTCAAGCAATCCTAAAATATTTTTGGAGTTTCAGATATTTTCTATTGGAATAACAAATGGTAAAAAATTGTTGAAAGATGTTGACACAAGATGGATATCATTGTATGATCCATCTTGAAGATTTTTGAGGAATACAAGTCATTAGCATGGTATATGTTCAACAATCGTAGAAAAGTTGACAAGGCTAAAGATCTGTTGTATCACTTGACATATTTGAAGACATTATTAAATTTATGCGATTTTTCCAATATTGAAGGAAATAAATATCTTGGTGAAACAAGCTCAAGAAAGATCTATGTACATTGTTGATTTTGTAAAATTAAAGAAACGAGCATCTATGATTTTTGATAACTTATATTCCACCCAAGACTAGTTTCAAAAGCCAATATTCAGTAGTTGGAAGGTTTTGACAGATACCAACAACTATTTGAAGTTCAATATCAATGGTCATCTTTGTATCTCATTTTATGGGAAAAATATTCCAATGCACACTTTCCACAGAGATTCTTATGTCCTAGGTTCTAAAATTGAGGAAGTACCAGTCACAAGCCTTCTTTTTGATGTTTATTTTTTGATACAAAGAAAGATATGATGAAGATATTTGAAACGTTATCTTCTCGATATCATAGAGCATTTTAAGAGTAGTGATCTGCTTGAGGCCATGGGAGTTGTAAATCCCAATTTATGGAATCCAATGATTGGTGAAGAAAAAAGATCTCAACTCTTCGGGAAATACATGATTGCACTAATGGATCATTTTGCAAATCTTCAGATGTTAATGGAGGAGAATTGAATGGTATATTGAACAGAAAATTACTCATATCACATTCATCACATTTTTCAATGACAATGAGTGATCAATATAAGACTCTTGTTGAACCAACAGAAATGGGAGTTATCACACTATTGTGGAGAAAGTTGTATCAGAGTAGCATTCTGAGAGAAACTATAAGTGAATACTTCAAATTGTATGAACTCATACTGATAATGATTCTTTGGTCTGTTGAATATGAAAGGGTATTTAGCGCACTAACATTTGTGAAATCAAAACTTCGCAACATATTGGACAAAAATCTGGAAACTTGTTTGAGATTGTATGTTTCAAGATATGGAGTGGACACATTTCCATATGAAAGAGAATTAGCTACTTGGACATCCCTTATAGAGTGGAGAGTTGTTAATCAGATAGAAACCAATGGAGACTCATATTATGGTGAAATTGACTTGGACTCTAGTAAACCAGAAACTACAACAAATAAAATAAGTGATGAAGGACCATTTAGGATAGGGTTGTTTTAGCTACCAGACAGTTGAACGTATTCATTTTCTGAAATATATATTGTGACTCATCATTTATGCTCATTCGCTTTATGCTCGTGCATAGTGTGGTACACTAGGTAAGTGTTTTATCATAATCTACTTGTAGTATCGCATCTCCTCTCCTAGCACTCAATATTGCTCAAAAGTCACAAAACTAGGATGTCACATCCTGTCCTCCACCTACCGATGGTACCCTTCCTATAGGTACTCTTGCTTGTCTCACACTCAGCCCTACTCCTTGTGCTACACAATTGCTACTTCCTTAGAATTCATACTTTTATAGGGTAAGAACCCATTGGTTCCCCTATCATTTGAGTTCTAGCCGTGTAAGCCCACCTTTGTGGCAACATCAATCTACAAAGAACCTACCTTTATCAAATCCATTTCGGATTTCACAACTATTAAGAAAATATTTTCCCTCGTCATCGTTAAGTTATATGTCTATAGGACACGAACCCATTGGTTCCCCTATCACTTGACTTCCCGGCCACGTAAGCCCACCTTTTCACAACATCCTTTGTATCGAACTTGCATTTCCCAACACAATTGTGGATTCTATAAGCTTCTGGTAACCTTTTCCCGCCACATCCTACAAATCCATATGTCTATAGGTCGAGAACCCACTGGTTCCTCTATCATTTGACTTCCTGGGTTGCGTAATCCCACCTTTGTGGCAACATCAATTTCTAGCCATTTGGCCTCATCAAATATTTTTTATCATTCCTTGCCAAAATAGCACATTTTCAATATGTGCTTCCTTTTTAGAGCCCCAAGCCCCTTTGAAAATAAAAACAATCATTCAACGTCATCATTTTTTCATCCAATGGCCCATTTTTCACAAACACTTTGACACCATCTAGAGCTCATATGTCTTTGTTTTGATATCCAATACCTTTCAAAACTTTGTTTGTTGACCATACATCAAGTTTTACACATATTGTGGATGTTTACCTTTAACCCTTTGGCCCCACGGCTTCACACATCTCTGTGAGAGTGCTCCCATTAGAGCCTCTCCATGTAGTGGTCTCCTCAAAACACGTGTCTATGGGATGATCTCATTAGTGCTTCCCTCTAAGGTCGCATAACATCCCTACCAAGTGTTTCCAAGATTACTACCATCCTTACAAACTCCTCTGGCATGGTCATTTCAAACTACAATCAAACACGGAGCATATTTTAACAAACCTATCCAATCAATCTAACTCTCTTCAATCCAATGACCAATAGAGTCAACCATTGGCTTGAGGGGGGACAATATCCTTATCATAAAAATTGGGGCATCCTCGCGCTAGTTTTTATCTCTTAACTTGTGCCTACAAAAAGCTCAACAAAATGGGCAAATGTAAACCTCTTTTTCACCCCTAAGTGACCAGTGCATATTTATCACAACATCATTGCTCACATTATTATCCCTATCCTAAGTACATTATAATTTACCATCATAAACACTCATTTACCATCATAAAATATTATTTACCCTCCCCTAACCACCTAAAACCAACCTAGCCTAATTTATCCTACCCATCCTAACCCCTAACCTCTTCTTATCCAAATTCATAACCTCCCACCGCTCATGAAACTGCCCTAACCTCATATGGCAAGTGGTTTTAACTAGTCACCATATTTTCATTACTTGATTTGTAACATCTCTAGACAAATCAACGGCAATTAGTGATCGCCTATCATTGCTAGCACTATCAATTCTATTTAGCCACCTTCTTCCTCTATTTCCCAGTTACTCAAAAATTGTATTTGGGAACAAATTGTTGCACTTTCATACAACATCATTGTGCTTGGAAACATCAAAACTTTGCTGCCAATCCTTGGATAAATCTTGCCAAAACATCAATCAATATTTTGGAGCTCTATCATCTTCATAATCCAACAAGATCAATACACTTTTATTTATCATGTTTTTAATTGTATTGTGTATAGATTATCTTCTATACCACAAATCATCTACATCATCCTCCATATCCACTCCAAATTCAATCCCTCATTTAGACATTTGAACAAAATTTTAGAATATCTAAAATTTTAACAATAATCCTCATCGATTCTTGATCATCGTCAATCGGTACTATAGCCATCTTTGCCTTTCATTGGCCCTTCCAAAATAGATGAATCTTTGTTTTCTAAATCTTGTTTGTTCGTAGAACCCCTAATCTATCTCAACACTATCAAACTTCATCTTATATCAAAAACAATCTCTTTTATCATATTTTATCAAAATACACCTTTTTATCTTTGATCGTCTTTGATTTTGTGATCGTCATCGATCCTCGTGAATATATTCATTTCTATCTTTATCAATATCTTTCCGGTTTAACTGTTTGTTTGCAAGATGTATTCTTGGACAAGATTGTTCCAAGTCCATCACACCTATCACAAGCATATACAATCTCTCGATCATCCAAAGCAACCTTTCATGTGGGAATAGTTCGACATTGTCCACGATCTCAATCGTGTGCCATTTCCCTCATTCCCGATATTGAGGACATTTAAGATCAACTCGAAGTGATACGTGAAATACAAGATGCAACTGAACAAGTTTGATTCAACTATTTCCTAGACTTCGACCTCGCCACAGCCCTAGCCTGGTCCACCTACAACGTAGAGCAAGATCTCTCCATCCCTCTTGAGTTCTAAATCACCATCATTTATCTTATCTTATTATCATTATCAAATCACTCAATTGTACAACGAGTTAGCACCCTTCAAGGAAGCCCTTTGGATTCCTATAATTAACATTTGACAAGCAACTCGTTAAATCCTTATCTAATATTTGTTTGTTTAGTTGTCTTTGTATACGGGTCTTCTCACTTAACGAAAAGAGGAGCATCTTGCATTGTTCATACCCCAATCATCTTAACATTGCAATTGTCGGTATGCAAATATCGATAACCCCTAGTTTATTTAATTTTTAGTATTTCAACATATTAACACTAACCGAAATTCACCATAAACATTTGGTTTGGAACAATGATAGCAATCAAGTATGTTGTATATTCCCTATTTAAGTATGGTGTACATGTTTCTAGTTTTTGCTTTCTTATTTTGTAGCTTATTGTGCAATGTTTATGATGTGATATTTTTTAGATTGAGTCTTCATGTGAACTATTTAAAGTCTAAAAATGAAATAACCTTCTAAACTACAACATT
Organism: Taxus wallichiana var. yunnanensis; assembly: GCA_018340775.1. NCBI lineage: Eukaryota > Viridiplantae > Streptophyta > Pinopsida > Cupressales > Taxaceae > Taxus > Taxus wallichiana. The sequence goes on from CM031238.1 coordinate 694,443,252, forward strand.
ATCATGACTCGATGATTGAATCCAAAAACCATTACTAACATAAGACATCATTTCACTAAGATCCCTAACAATCAATACATCATATGGATTTCATCAAAGTACATTTGAATACATTTATGGGTCTCTTTTAGAATTACATATTTTTAAAAAACAAGACTCATTTTTTAGTTCACATATAACTAATTATGGCCTCCAAAAAGGACCTTGAAACCATTGATTAACCAAGAGAATTAATTAGATAACTACCCTAACAATTTTACAAACCACTTGATGGTTACGATTGTAAGCTAGCAAGTTTAACCAAAGATAATGAAGAAATTAAATAACAAAAACACTATCATCTTTTTTAACCTTTTGGGCCTCCTTTGTGAACTTCTAAGATGTAAAATTTGTATTAAACACCTTTTGAAGACAATTGGATGCCATGAGTTATAATGTATTATTCTTAACAAATCCTTTTGAGCTTCCTACAATGCAAAACGACCTAAAGGCAATCATGAATTGCGATGTATTATTCTTAAAAATCCTTTTCTTGGTGGAGTGAAAAGTTAAATGAATTGCAATAGTTATAAGAACAAAATAATTATGGATTTCCAATTATGTTGTATACTCAAAAGGCTATAAGAATCATAACAACGGATGGACATAATGTGGTATACTCTTTTTTAGGGCAATAAACTCTATAAGTTGCATTAAAATTAATGGAATTATCTTGATGGAGTGCAAGGTTGAGTGAATTGTAATAGTTATAACAAGGGATTTGCTTGTTACATTGTTGGAGATTTTTTGTAGCACCTAACACTTAGCTTGGAAAAGACGTGACCCAAATGTGTGTCCTTGTAACCCTCTATACACAGTGGCATATCAAAATAGATTTCTCTTATGCACTCACCCAAAGTACACTTGATGAGCCAAGTCCCTTACTATCAAAAAATGGGAGTCACACCCTACAACTCTTAATAGAAAAAGAATAATTACCATTGTTTGAGCAACTAGTAATAACATACATAAGATAAAACAACATCATGAAAAGTGATTACCATGCTAGCTTACAAAAATTCAAGGCGTTACGGCAAGTGCACATTCTAAAGCACGTGCACGCTATCTTGTGTTAGGATAGCCATAGGCTTGTGAGTTCTAGGTCTTTTGTTAGATTATATGTAGTCCTAAGAATATTTCATTCAATTAGAAGGGTATGTTAAAAAGTTAGCTCATGGGACACCGGTGTTTTTGCCTATTTTATTGTAGTGTATTATATACTAGTAATTGCACATTAGTTGTAAATTACATTGGAGAGTATGATATCTCGGATTTTATTTTAACTTTGTTTATTTTGTAGAGTATACATTGAGTTTTGTTGTCGTGTTCGAGTATTCTTCCATGGGGAGCATTCAAAGGTTCTGCTCCTATTCATATTTTGGATCATCTTTATCAATAAAGAAATAGAAACAAATATATACATAAAATAGTATCAATTGATGCAAATATAAATCTCATTCCAGCATTCATAATTTTGTCTTAAAGATGCGGACGTGTAAGCAAAGACCATACATAAAAGGTGGAGTTAGAGCCTTGCGTGTTGAAGAAGTATGTTCCTCACTCTCGATCTACTACATCTTATAGGTGCCCACTAAAAGTGGAGGTAACAAACAACAAACAAGAAGCCAATATAATTTAGCTTGTGACCATGTTGTTATACATATCATATGGACACATAATTAGATAATAATAATGAAATTATAAGATGGTGGCATGAAATGTTGGGGTATGGAGCTTAGCATTCATGTCTACTACAATCTCATCACCATCTAATTTGTTTTCAAATTTATTCATGCTCTAAAATATTTTGGATCATTCCAACTATATCCAGGTTTGTTTTGAATTCAATCATATTTCATCAATATTCTTACCTTTTGAACAACACAATGACCTAGTGCATAAATGTTTGACACACTCTTGTAGTCTTATATTTTGGAGTGAGAAAAACCATACATATATGATGAATCATTCTAAACATAATGCAATAAGAAGCATTCGTGGGTGAAGTTACATGGTTGCATGTAGTTAGAACACAATCAAAGCATAATGGGTAGAATCGAATCTAGAGTGCCTCATTAGTGTAAAGAGCTCAAAGGCACATACACTATAGTTATGAATTTTAGATTGAATTTTAATAGTTAAATGTGATCACCACTCCCAAGACAATTCATCTAAGTCTACATCGATTTTCAATGTTTATGTGTGTGATTTAAAGTTAAAGTTAGGTTGTGAAGTCGACTTTACACCTTCCATATGCATCAACTATCCATAATAAATTGGGCATCAATAACTGCAATACAAAATTCTTCCATTGATTATGTGATGATGGGTGTCCATACCATGTCCTAAAACTCCCATGTTGGTGCAACACGAGGATGAAGAAGCAATTAAAGATCAAGAATACAATGTCAATGAAAATATATTTAAAAAAGGTTTTTATCTTTATTTATATTTAAATAGTAATAATAAGACTCGTTCAATTTATATAAATTATATTATGGATCTATTTACAAACACGCTAAAGACTAAAAATAATCAAACATATCAATAAAACCTATGGTGGTTGTGTGGATGTGTTTGCTTGGTGCCTATAGAGCATATAAGAATATTGAGGCACAATTAGTTACAACAATTCTTCCTTTTGAGTTGAATCTACAAAATGCTACAACTTCTATTCTTCTACCAAACATCTAGGTTTCATATTTGTTTTATTAGCATGCAATCATGCATGTTTGGTGGATGAGAGTTGAAAATATTTTTATGGCATGAGTGCCTCTTATAGCATTATGCCTAGAATTGATCAAGATGTCTACATGGTGGACATTCTAGGGTGCATAGGAATATTGTCTTGGAAGATGAAGGCAATAGGATATTTTTTTAATGCAAAATATGTATCGAGTGACGTGGACAAAGAGGAACAAGAATTATTCTACCACCGTAATGAGAATTTTATTGTTGCATTTGGATTGTTAATGATGCCCCCTGGGACAACTATTGGATTTGTTGAGAACCTTATGTATATGTTGCCTACCATATTGCAACCAAGTTTATCCTCAACATTGTTGCAAGGAAAATGGGTGCGAGAGATGCAAATAGGCTCAATCATTTCAAAAAGAACAATGCTCTTGAAGATATTATCGGTGATATAATATAAAGCAATCGATAGTTGTCAAACCTACCATAATATAGAAGGGACCAAGCCTTAATTCCAATTTCTTTAAAAAAATGTTAGGAGATCTAGACCGTGTTGTTGACATTGAACTACTTCCTAGTATTTTGTATATTTACACTACAATCATCATTTTTATATAGAGTTTTACATATAATATATTTATATACAAATATATGAATAGTTAAATAACAATATATATATTTCACTCATTATGTAAATAAATTTATTTTATTAGAAAGAAAAAATAGCATTACAATTTTAAAATTTTAAAATAGTAAAATTTTAAGAATAATGTTATCCTATCTTACATCTTTTTAGTTACATGAAGGTGTCACTTACTAAATTTTGTTAACTAGTCCATCTAGACATCAACAATTGGACCTTACATAAGCAAAAGAAATGTTTTTTTTTTTTTTTAGAAAAATGGGAATATATGGCTTTTGCTACTCTTATAACTTTACTTCCATGTCCCACACTTGTAAATTTACAAAAATTAAACTTTTATTGAATCTAAGGCTTGCCTGAGGTTAGCTACATATAATACTTAGGCTTAGTTGCCAATGATGAAGGGTTTATGTTGGTGCTCAAAATTGCACCCATCCCAAATCAAGATGATTCAAGACTTTGAGGCTACATGGAATGATCTTTACAATGTGGGCATTGAAAATTGAATCAACCTCCAAAGAAGGTTGGCTTCCTCTATTTATTTTTACTACTAAACTACTCCTAAAATGGGAAATGCAACTATCTAAATCTACTTTTATCATTCCAAGGGACCTAGGTGAGAAGGAGATGCATAAAAAAAGATCCTGCACTAAAAAAAAAAGTGATAGCACCAAAAATAAAAGGGATGAAAACTCTTAGGTGAATGAAAACGAGGGAAAATATGCAAAGAGAGGGCAGACATACACACACAAGCCAAAACAACATATAAATTTTCATTTTCATGAAGCAAACATACAAAGGACCCTACAAGAGATGTAAAACATGCACAACATACAAATATTGTAAAAGAAAGGAAAGTAGAAGCAATAAAACATGAGTTAGAGCATAAAATAACCAAAAATCAAAAAAATTATTGCTCATATGAATGCACATCTCACTACAATAAAGGTAGAAGGCAAGAATCCACACACATTGAATCGGATCTAAGACATGCAACTCAAAATGCAAAAACATTACTCACTTTTTTTTTTTGCTAAAGCTTTGACTTCCCTCATTTATAATGAAAATACATAGCAGCCATTCTAACAATTATAAAACTAACCAATAGTTGGAAGCATAAACCAACAGTTTTTTTCACCCAAAGATAATGAATGAATTGAATTGAATGGTGCAAACCATATGAATGAATTGAATGGACTTCCTCTTGAACTTTCCCAGGCAATTGATGTTAGTAACAATTGCATATTTGCATAAATGATCAAATTCAAAGGCAATTGGATGTTAGAAATTGATATTATTTGCTATAGATATAAGAGCAAATTAACAAGGGAATTGTTTGTTAGATTGGATATCCTTTGAGGGGCAATAAATTCAATAAGTTGCATCAAATTTCTGGAAAGAAAGCTGATCGCTCGCTCTTCTATAGTTTTCTAGCTTACCTTTGTTCAATTTTCTTAATTCAAGTACTTTCGGATTTGTGCTTTTGTTACCATATGATCTTTACTAGTTTTGGCATCTAATGTATGTTTCAAATTTGCTTCAAACATAAAATACTTCAAACATCTGTGTTTCGAATAACTTCTTACTTTCGAAAAATAAAAAAATCATCGATAATGATCTATCTTCAATTTTAAATATATTTTTCAGAACTATTTTTTTAAAATCGATAAAATGCATGACTAATATGTTCCGATTGTCAGATAATGCAATTTTGTAAAATTGTTAGAATTAATTGAGTTATACAACTGTGCTCAATATAGACCTATTCTCTATAGTCATTTGAGTTTAATTCCATAGATTTGACTTCATAATCTTTTTGCTAAAGTTGAATTATACCAATTATAAACCTCATTTTTATTGCCCTCCAGTCCTATAAACCAATCGCTACGTTGCCCTTTCAATTTTGACTACTTTTGGTCTGGTTTTTATTGACCTTGCCTCCAATCAACAGGCTAATTTTGGATTGTGGAAAACAGTAATGCCATTTTATTGATTTCCTACTTTTGACGGATATGTTAAGATAATTTGAGAAAAAATTGGTTATGTCCGCCATCTACCTCGATCAATCTCACGCAGACCAAATATATATGGCAAAACAAATACATACACTCAAAATCTGAGGAACGTGGCAATATGGACATACGAGTCTTGCCGTTATGAATTAGATAAAACCCTAAATTATTTGGAATCTTAATCATATATTACATAGAACATATTTTAAGAATTTTTGCAGTTAAGAATTGTAACTCTAGATTAAAGTCAGATTACATGATAAATTGAACATTTAGGAGTTCTATGCTCTTTCACCACGAATCCTCCGAGCAAGTTGAATATCCTTGGGCATAATGGTGACCCTCTTTGCATGGATGGCACACAAATTAGTATCCTCAAAAAGTCCCACCAGGTACGCCTCTGCCGCTTCTTGCAATGCTAGAACAGCATGACTCTGGAATCGCAGATCAGTCTGCACAGTAAACAATTTTCAAAACATCACCACCAGAATACAGAATTGCCATATCTCATAAGCCCTAATTACAACAAAGTATACCTTAAAATCTTGTGCAATTTCACGAACAAGCCTTTGAAAAGGCAGTTTCCGGATCAGAAGCTCGGTGCTCTTCTGGTACTTGCGAATTTCGCTGAAACACAACAAAAATATAGAAAATAAATAATTATCATTAGCTCCATCAAACCGCCATTCGAGAAACACATAGAAAAAGCGTGGAAAAATCTTCCCCGTGCTACAAAACCCTAGCAATTCAATTTCCCCAAAGTTTGACAAATACATCCGCGGAAAACATCCCAGACTTCAATTTTAAAACCCTCCCGAAATTTTCAAATCCGAAAAGAGACATCAAATCCCAAATTAATCAAAGACATACCGCAAAGCAACAGTTCCAGGACGGTATCTGTGTGGCTTCTTCACTCCCCCTGTTGTCGGTGCGGATTTACGAGCAGCCTGCGACCAAAAATGGAAACAAAAAAGTCCTAAATCAAAACATCCAGAGGAAAATACCATTATTACAGAGCACGCAAGAAAGAAAATAAAAACCTTGGTGGCAAGTTGTTTCTGGGAGCTTTGCCTCCCGTGGATTTGCGAGCAGTTTGTTTTTGTACGCGCCATTTTCCTCACAATCGCAGTCGCTGCACACAAACAGATCCCGCTTTCAATTAAACAGTCCTCTTTCGTTATTTTATACCCTCCCCTTCCTGTTGTGTTTCTTTGAAATATCATCTAACCGTCGGTTTCTTTTGATATTTTGTTATGTCCGTTGATTATTATCCGTGGTATCTTATGTGATTGGCTGAAAAAGTCTAATTGTGGATCGAATCCAGCTTTGGCGATTTTTGGATCTTTTGATGACTATATATAAGAACCGTCTTTCAGTTACAAAGGAATAAAAGTTAGCTTGTGTTGTGATTGGACGCTAAAGTGTTTTTCTAGTTTTATTGGGACGCATTACATATTTTAGCAATTGTAGGGAGGCGGTGTGATCGAGGCACTTATAATCGTAATGAATGTGTGGAATTAGAACAAGTTGTGGAAAAGAAACTTAAACGTCCAATTTCCAAATGAGTTATCTATAAGTGGATGGGAGTCGCAAATGTGTACCTAGTGGAGAAATGTTGGGGTGCTTGAAGGTTCGCCTCGTATGGACCCAAAACCATCCTTGACTAGTAATGAAACAAGAAAGGCAATGAAATGTGTGAGTCATTAAGGGAGTAAAATTTGAGGACATATGTGAAAACAAGGCCTTGCCCTTCAACACCTCCATTATTTATAGTTGGTTTGTGCAATGTTAGATGTTGAGTTTTGTGGATTGTCACATTGGGTTGAAACTCTACTTGAGGAAAATTTCTCATAAAGTGACAAACGCTCAAAAGCTTCTCCGCTTTGATAATAGATGCTTCCAAATTTGATGGTGATATTTCGATGAGAGACCTCAAATTATATGGAAATATTTTTAGACATGTATTGTCTACCCAAACTTTTGGTAACAATAATGTTTAATCAACATTTTAGGTTATGCAAGAATGCCACAAGCTCTAGGAGCCATTTTTGCACCTTTGATTATATTTCCAATGGAGCCTCCCATGTGTGGTACAAAGTGAGCACAACATGATTGTTTTCAAAAAATTGATAACAAGAATATTTGGTTGGCTTCTTAGGGTATGCGAGAATACAACAGTGGTCAAGTAGCCATCTTTGCACCTTCAATTATATTCTCAATGGAGCCTCTTGCATATGGCAATAGGTGAGCACAACACAAGTGAATTTAATGGGGGTTCCTACATGCAAAGCTATGGGTGAGGGTCGGCCTAATTAAAAGCTCTCGGTCCCCCACTGTTCAAATCCCTCTTCCTCCATATCTCAAACACCGTGTAAACATGTAATCCTAAAAGAATGCATTAGCTTGTAAACTTATAAACATGAGTTGTGAGGCCTCCACAAGTCATTACCCCTAACATCCATATGTTCCCCGCTCTTGGAAGCACACAAACCTCTCCGCTCAAAAGTGCTCAAGGGAATATCAAATCTCCATAGATATTATAATGGACTACGAAAACCTCATTTATTTATTTCCCTTTTTTAAATCATTCAAGTCATGCATCTTTGGCGGCATGTGCATACTAATATTTCTATTAAAATTAGGTCAGAATCGTGCCATTTTAAACTTAGATATTAATAATTGATACAAACTATCAATGAGTATTAATAATCGTGCCATTTTAAACTTCCATATTAATAATTGATGTAAACTATTGATGAGTATTAAATTGGTCGTAATGACAAACAACCTAAAAAGTTATGTTTTAATGGTTTTGTTACTATTCGGATTACTTCAATTACATTATTATATATTTCAATAACAAACATTAAATTATTGCACAAAAACACTATAAACAAAATAAAAATGGAAAATAATTTATAACTCGAAACATTATATATTTTCAACATACATTGTAAGGATGACAAAAAATTCCATAATTTTATTATTAGTAAAATATACATCGCTTATATCAAAGCATTGGGTCGACACACAACTAAACAAAAAAATTGCTCCGATTAGTAGAAGCAAAGATGTTAGAGCAATATTTACAAAATTGAATCTTCAACATTGCTTATAGATTCAAAAGACAAAATATGTGTACACATATTTGTTGCCTCAATAATTTACCTAAATATTATTTTAAACAAACATTTTACTTACACCCCCACACACACATGCATGCACACACCCAAATATTACTAAAAACACAAAACTAAGGATAAATTTAAACATGTGTCTTAGGTGCAAAGCGCAGGCCATGAGATGAGGGCAGATTCGGGTAGATGCATTTTCAACATCTTCTTCATCACCCCGCAAAGAGCGAAGTTTGTAGATGTATAGAATAATAAAATCCCTCACCGCAATAAGGTGCTTGATAAGTCCAATGAATGTGTCTAAGTCATGGTCTATATAACTAGCAATCGCACGTGAAATGTACGAAGCAAAATTGGATGAAGAGAAACAATGTGAGAAGAAGAGGGTGTAGAAGAAGGCATTCAAGGGTGAAAATTTGCATGCGAAAGGAAAGAGAAATCAAGGAGCCAATGTAAAATTTACCAAATAAGAAGTATACAACATGTTTGTTAATCGTAAGAAGGATAAAACCCGTGTTGTGGAAGATGTCGACAAAGTTGTTAAGGAGATATCTCAAAATGCAAGTTACGGTTGGAAAATGTTACTGAAAGCGAATACAAGCCAAAAATAGATTAAGGCTTTAGATTGCATGCCCCACACGTATTCCATGGATCATATTGTTCCTACCCAAATATTATATACTATGTTTGCTCCACTTAAGCATTTCAATCTCATAAAGATGCCTCATAAAGAGGACGATAAAATTTAGGAAACTCGAAAAGTTTCAAGGTTCAAAATCAAAACTAAATGTAGTAATTTGAGCCTCCCTTTCAAGTTGTAAGCTCAAGTAAGTGTAGGAAAATAGATGGTGTGCAAACAAACACCGCTAATTGAGTCCCAGGAGCAATCAAACATATCAGTGAAAGGTATCTTTTATTTGTTAATCAAGCTTGTTTTTTTAATTTAATGGCATCAAGGTTTTTGATTGGACAAAATTTAATTGGATAGGTAAGATGTAGACATGAATGGATTGTTGTAAATTAAAAGGTGGGAAATTAAATACCTACATGCCCCACACCTATTCCATGAAGCATATTGTTCCTACCCAAATAATATCTATTATATGTGCTCCATTTAAACTTTGTGAGAATTTACTAAGATCCCAATTCAAAACAATTGTTATTCGCTCTGCAATGCGAGAGGTTAAAGGGGCCAAAATTAAAATTTGTGAGAATTCACTAGACTCTCAATCTTGCTTCTTGTATCACTTTGCTACATGCACATTCTTGCAATTTTAAAAATAAGATATTATAGTGAAGAAGGCAATGGAAGAACAATATTAATAATTGAACTCCTATGGGGAATGACCATGGGGGCTCTAAGAAAATGTTATCCAACAAGTGGATTGTGTTATTTTGTCAATTTTGTAAAACTTTGGTATTTTATTATGCATCTCCAATCATATGACACCCCAAATAATTCACACATGTCTTGGTTTAGTAAAATCTATTATTATACTCCCAATACAACAAGTTTTATAGCTTTCAATCAAGCAAATATTTTAAACCCGCAACCAATAAGATATCTCCACCTATAATTTGTTACATTTAAACTAATATTTATGAAATATAAATATTTACTAGCAATCGTATGTGTACAATGCAATGTGAACGCCGAATGGTATATGTTATTTGTTTTAGAGGGATAGTTATTACTTTAGTAGGGGATTGATTGCTCCGAAAATAATCAGATTATTACGACCTAATCTTGAACCCTTATAGGCTTTAATTTTTTTCCGTTAATTTACTCCTTTTAAGTAATCAATTTAAAATAATGCAAGACAATAATGACAATTACACAAAGATTGATTACAGAGTTCGGCAATTGCCTACGTCTCCGGGTTCGTGGTCGAACTGTTCCACTAGTCAAAACTTGTAAGTTACAATAGTACTTTCACAAGAAAACCTAATGGAATTTTACTTGCCTATCAATACACCGCACCTCTGCACGACAAGGGTGAAAAATAGCACCCGACTTCCACCTTCCTGATGCACAATCTCCTTCGGCTTCGATCGGCCTTCCCGACGCTATCATGCGACGCATTTAAAGACTCCTGGGCCGACAATCCAGATTTCGCAAGTAATGGTGTGGCTCAATGGGCCTATTGGGTAGTTTACAATTTACTCCCAATCACAAATATTTCATCTACTATTGCCTAAAATAATAGGCCAATAGACAATACCTGTTCACACATCCCACAACAAGCTTAACAAATAATAAGCTTGAGTTGTGTGTTTTCGTCGCACCGGTGTGTCTTTACAATAGAATGGGTTCCCTATTTATACAAAAATAGGGCCCTTAAAAAAATGCATTCCATATTATCCCTTAGGCTAAAAATACCATAGCCCGTAGATAGAATTTGGGATAAATTTTCCAAATTAACGGATTGCATAGGAAATGGGATTAATACCCATTTTAGCCGATTTGCATTTTATAATAGGATAAATATCCCATAAGAGCGGCTAAGCATTTGTTAAGGGATAAAAATCCCATAAGGAGCGGCATTTGTTGAAAAGAGGGAATAAATCCCACATTTGGCGGTGTTTGGCTTTGATAAGGTTTTTTTAAAACCTTAGCCACCCCTTCATTCACGTGGATCTCCACGCATGGGCCTTTGCCCCCACACCACCGCTTCATCTCCCTCTCCTCACGTGGAATCTTCCACGCATGACATTGCATGCCTTTACCACGTGGACATAACCTAGCATGTTGGCTGATATGTGTGGTCGGTTGGTTTATGTGAGCTTTAATACTAATTAATGTAGCCCACTTGTCGTCTCCCGATAGGCAAATCGAGTGAATTCGACGAGTGGTGGCAAGCCACGTGTCATAGGCGATTCGGTCCAATATTGACCCGTTGACCAAAGTTGACTTTCCCGCTGTTTGAACTTTGACCGAACATATCTAAAGCTCCCGATGTCCGTTTGTCGCGTTCTTATAGTCGTTGAAAGCTCTCGAGATGATCTTCTACACCGACACCATTTAGGGATGTTTATGGAACTTTTGAAAATGATTCCTGATCATGATAGTGTTAGTGTATGAATATATACGTAACATTACATTGATTTGTTGTTATGTGTGTATATTTAAATTTGTTACAAATTCATACATATACAATTGCAAATCTTATATCACGACACTTACAGGGGATTAACATGAACAAAATGGTAAGACCTAATCTGGCCTTGGGTGAGCAAGAAAGGTTACCTTTCGTGCCTCTCTCGAATGCCTGCATTAAGAGTGTAGAAGTTGGCTCAAGGTTCTTTATTCAGATGATGAAGGAACCTTCCGGTTCTACATTCAAAGAATCCCGAGGCTCGTGTTTTACTTTGGGGTGAGGAGCTCCAACTTGTATACCAAATGAGTGTGCATTCCCTTTTCATTTCCCTTCTTTATTAAGGCAAAGATCGTAGTATATGGTACACCCATTCTTAAAGAGGTCTTCAGATTTGGTTCCACTTTGGTTCCTCTCGTGGTTGTCTCATATTGCTCGCATTTAATTAGAACCGTATCAAACCATAAGATGAAAGTAAAATCATAGCATTTAATGGTGTAATAGCAACATTTGGAGATTATTTTGGAGGGTGATCAAGGTTTAAGACAATTTAATGGTATAACTACAACATTTTGAGATTCCCAAGATCCCGGCAAAGTTACCGCAACTTCTTTATCATCAGCGATTTCCATGACTATGTTGTTGTCTCGCTTGATTGAATTTGTGTTCCCCGCCAATGTCAAACACAACTCCATCCACATTTGATTGCTCCATGCTCCAGAAAACAAACCTTAAAAATACTTAAACAATGTACAGTGTAAGCTCGAAAGAAAATTAACAAACATAAATCTTACCAACTCAAGCAAATTTGAGTTGTTGACAAGAAGGAAGTTGTGGACAATAACTCCAAAAGAACAATTCCGTAATTGTATACATCAGATTTCTCATTAAGCCTTGATGTTCTTGCATATTTAGGGTCAATGTAACCAATGGTACCCATAACATAGGTAGAGGTGTGGGTTTTGGCCAAGGAAATGCACTTGGAAATGCCAAAGTCGACAAATGTGCTTCAAAATTATCATCTAAAAGAATGTTAGAAGTCTTCACATCCCTATGAACAATAAATTTCCCTAAAAATCACAAAACAATAGATGAAGTGAGAATGTTGTGTTAGGTGGACAAAAACCTCCCCACCACAACAATCTCTTAAATCGAGTGGAGATTCTTCTATTTTGTATAGTTAACTTAAAATAAAATCATGTAACAAATTAGAGCGGACACTGCAGGCATTAAAAACCATTGCACATCGTGTGCATTGGTTGTTTTGTTAGAAATGGCATCTAATTTTTCTTGGAAAATGTAATTTTTTCAAAAGAAAAAGATGAAGACATAAATAGACGAGTTCGAGTTCGAGGCCGAGTCCATGTTAAATTATTGAGATCTTTGAGAATTGGGTTAAAAATATCTTGTAAAATATGAGCTGCTTATTATTTTAGCAATTACAATAACTCCCCTTTTACCTATTGAATACATAAATAAATCAGATTAAGTATCCTCGAGAGAAGACAAAATCAGATCATAAAATGTTTGTCAAATACCATTCTTCCTCTGAGAAGAAAAAATAACAAACCTTAAAATTATGGCAATTACAGAAAATATAAGCCAGGATAGAATTCCAAGGCAGGAATATATGCTGCAGCATAAGGTATGCAAGGTTTCAAATCCCAGTAACTCTGAAGCCTATTTACACAATGTTTAGTTGTTCACAACAACTAATTATGAATATATAAAATGTATCTTAGTTGTTGGTAGTCAAAAGAGAAGAGATGAATTGAGAGATCATCCTCTATGCTCAAAGCTACTACAATCATTTGTTCTAGAGGAACCGAGTCAACTAATTATTCTTCTCTATGCAAGTAGCTTCGGCAGGCTTAAAAGGGCAATTGAATCAAAGGCGAGGTGCAAAGTACTTCTTATGATCCACTTTGAGTTTATTTTCCTCGAATTCTAAGGAAATGTGACCATCAACTTAACACATTACAAAAGGCTTTTGTAGTAGATATGATATGTTCAACAATTACAACAATGCTCTCAAGAGTTCACTTGAGCTCCATGAAGCATCAAAATAGCTCATGACATATCAGAAATATACCCAAAAATGTGCCTAGAGTACTCTACCCCTAACTGTGTGAAAAAAAAATAAACTATATCGGCCAATCAATCTGCATGCACCTTGTCCAAATTAGTCGATCAAACGAGAATGATGAAAAAGCAAATAACATCGGTTCCGGGAAAATATTATCATCCCAAAATGATCATACAAATAAAATATGCAACTTACAAATATTACAACACACCCCACATGGGAACTCATCCCCTCCTACAGGAAAACAAAAACACAATTGACTGGGAATAGGTAATATATGAGTTTATAAAGGAGAATTATACTATACCTAATTCATTTCTTACATAGACCAATTGGCTCTTTTTTTACAGTTGTTAATCAAATTGTATATAACACCATATCCTTCGTTAAAAGGACATTGGTAACCACAAAAACAATCACATATACAATCTTCACTCCAACCATAAACTATCTCATAAAATGAAGCCATTACAAAACCACATAGAGCAAAAAACGATATCAATGATGATATACTTGCCATTGTATTAAGTCATTTGACATAAATGAATTTGTTTAAAGTTTTCATTCCCTAAGGCCAACCATTTGAATTTTGTTCAAAATGTAATTCTCTCTATATATTGTCCTAAACTACAAATAACAAATGTTCACGTGATGATAGAAAAATTTCCAAGAAAATAACATTATGTTTTACAAAGGAAAGGGAAGAAAACCATGGGTGTATATAATATTAATAATTATGCAAGGTCAATGATGATGTATACCTGGAATTGTATACATCAGATTTCTCATTAAGCCTTGATGTTCTTGCATATTCATGGTCAATGTAACCAATGGTACCCATAACATAGGTAGAGGTGTGGGTTTTGGCCGAGATGCACTTGGCAATGCCAAAATCTAAAAATGTGCTTCAAAATTATCATCCAAAAGAAGATAGAAGTCTTCACATACCATGTACAATCTAACTTCACATCCTGTGTACAATGCGTGGGTTACAATCATGATGAACATATGGTAATCCTTTTGTAGCACCATGAGCAATCTTTAGCCAAGTGTCCCAGTCTAGCTTAATCTTCTTTGATGATCCTACATGAAAATAAAAATTAAAAACACACTTGTTAGATTGTCCAACAATTCATTTTAATCAAAACGTTAGAGATTGAATGTGTTATTCTATTTCAAAATATGAATCTACAATGTACATATTCATTTTCTTCATAAAATAATCATTTTACTCACTTTGTGTAGGATGTCCCACAGACTTCCGTTTTCCATGTGGAAAGGCAAGATAGACAAGAATGGTGATATGAAGGATTACACAAGATGAGGCACTAGAATAACTAAATTAGAAACTACCATTTAGGCATCCTAACATGAGTTCGGGGAGCATTGCTCCCCATAATATTTCAATAGGTTAAGAACAAATAATGATAGCTTTGAAGGGGTCCATTGGGACAAGTTCCCCTGTTCGGAAGGGGTGTTGCAAGCCAAAAGACCTTGGTCTAAGTCCCATCACGCCGAATGCCCAGAGAGTATATGCATGTAGTCGATCACAAACCCCATAGTCTTGGACGAAACAACATTAAAGGAGGCACTGATATCATAAAGAGAAACAATAAACTAAAAACTATAGAATAAAAACCACAAAGCATGATAAAATCTCTTGTTACCAATAAAATTGAAATAGCAATTGTTGTCACTACCCTGTTTCAGGTGAAAACATTGCTTTCTGCTATATCTAGGATATATTCATTTATACAGTACAAAATGCATTTGGATGCCTTTTCATATTACCTTGGGTTATAGAGGTAAGTTTAATTTAAAATATTGCAAATTTATGCATCCATGAAGTGAAAGATATCAATGTTCATCAACAATTTATCCTTTAAAGAATGTCAGGAAACACAATTATATATCCAACTAAGTCGGTCAACAATATGAGCTTCAGCGCAAAAATGATTTGCCCAAAATAAGCCCCGTAGAGCAACACGCCTACAAGAGAATAAAGAAATGATAGAAAGGCTTTCTAATCATAAAACCCTAATGTCCGTTAGGGAACTGGCCAAGGAAATTCAATACCACGATCCCATAGTAACAGGGTGTAAACCGCCTAGAACAATCCGTCGCATGACAAAGATAGAATGCAACACCGTCAAAAAATAATGGCATATTTTGGTTGAAGAGCAAATTCCTCCTCCAATTAAGAATTTCAAGGACATGAGGTTTCCCGAGGCTATATTGAAGAAGCTTAAGGCCAAAGGGATTGTGCCACTAACACCTATACAGGTTCAAGGATTGTCAGTGATACTTATTGGTCATGATATGATCAGGTTCACTTTGAGAAGAGAGCAGAAGTGCAACTCGCGAAAGGTGGACAAGCTAAAAACACCAAATACGTTAAACAGTCAAAAAGGCCGTATTAACCATCATTAAACCCGTCAACATTAATCGTCTTGAAAAAACATCTAGGAGGCTATTAAATTTAACACAATCGTAGAGACATCCGGAAGTGCCTTTCCCATAGGGGGAACAGGGAACACCTTCGGCATAAAAACACCTTCAGCATAATTGTATTTTTTAAATAATTTATTTCTCAATTTTCATTGGACAAAATATTTTTGTAGTGATATTTTGGATTTTACAATTAATTTAAATAGTTATTTTCACTTCCTACCAATGTGAAAAAAACATCTAAGAAATATTTGTTTTTCCTAAATTTAAACATAACAAAATCATGAGTGGTCAATAGCCTTTCACATTTTGTGTATAAAGCTAACCTTTATTTGAGGGTATTCAATATTCCATTAATTATGTTGTACAAGCTCCTGCGGATTAATAATTCCTTTTTATTTATAATCTTTGAATTAAGGTGTAGGCGATGATAATACCTCCAAAGAACATCCCAGAAATCTGTTCATTGTTTCTCAGCAATATAGATTATAATTTTGTGCATTATATCCAATAATTTTTTACCGCTTACACTACAGATAGAGGTGCCGAGGAGAGTCCTAGATGCGTACGGCTTCATTAACTGGAGACTCGTATTTAGTTCAGAGCGAGGAGAATTTGAGATCGTTTGTAATGTTGTGGGAATTCGTTTTTTCTGTTGGTACAAGTGAACTGTCTTTGACGGATCTGAGAGATGTCACTTATCCATCAAGGAAAACGTTTCAAAAATAGGTCGCTCGCCCATCATGTACATGGTTTAGCCTAAAAGAAACCATTTACATCGATCACAATTTGGGGACACAAATCCTTATGTTCATATATTCTCTCCAAGAAAATGATTATTTGATTTATACAAATGTGGAGACTGATACAAATCCTTATGTTCATATAATATCTAGAGCAGAATGATTTATTTACATATGTATAATCGGGGCAATATTAAGATGCAAGGAGATAATATGGGCAAACATTGAATAATCCTTGCCGTTATGAACAAGATTAAAATCTCACATTATTGAAACGGAATCATATATTACATAAAATGTCTTTAAAAAATTCTTGCAGTTGAGAACAGTAACTAAAATTGCGTCAGATTACATGATTAGCGTGTTTACGAACTCTAGGCTCTTTCACCACGAATCCTCCTAGCAAGTTGAATGTCTTTGGGCATGATGGTGACCCTCTTGGCATGGATGGCACACAAATTTGTATCCTCAAATAGGCCCACCAGGTACGCCTCAGCCGCCTCTTGCAATGCAAGTACAGCATGCCTCTGGAATCGCAGATCGGTCTGCAAAAGAATCAATTTTCAAAACATCAGAATTGCTTCCACACCACCGGGATACAGGATTGTTATAATCTCGCAAGCCCTAATTGCTACCAAAACAAGCAAAACAGCGATATACCTTAAAGTCCTGTGCAATTTCGCGAACGAGCCTTTGAAAAGGAAGCTTCCGGATAAGAAGCTCGGTGCTCTTCTGATACTTTCGAATTTCGCTGAAACACAACAAAATTTTAATAGAAAAATTATCATTGCCTCCATCAAACCGCCATTTGAGACACAAAGAAAAAGTGTGAGAAAAATCTTCCCAGCAATTCAATTTCACCAAGATTGACAAACAAGTGCGAGGAAAACATTCCAGATTTCAATTTTAGAACCTCGCAAAATTTCAAATACGAACAGAGATATCGAATCACAAAATTAATCAAAGACATACCGCAGAGCGACTGTTTCGGGACTATATCTGTGTGGCTTCTTCACTCCCCCTGTTGTCGGTGTGGATTTACGAGCGGCCTGCAACCAAAAATGGAAACCAAAAACTAAACCCTAAATCAAAAATCCAGAGAAAATTTCAATTATTGCAGAGCAGGTAAAGAAAGAAAGTAAAAAGCTTGGTGGCAAGTTGTTTCCTGGGAGCTTTCCTCCCGTGTACTTGCGAGCAGTTTGTTTTGTACGCGCCATTCTTTCTCACAGTGTCACAGTCGCAGGCCCTGCACTCAATCAGATCCGTAATCGATTAAACCAATTTGTAATAGCTATGTCCCTCTTTCGTTCTTTTATACTCGCCCACCTTTCTGTTGTGTTTCTTTGAAATGTCATCTGACCGTCGGTTTTTCTTAATATTGTCATGTCCGTTGATTACTATCCGTGGTATCTTATGTGATTGGTTGAAAAGGTCTAATCGTGGATCGAATCCAGTTTTGCGAGTTTTGGGTGTTAGTTGATTCTTTGGAAGGAATGTTAAAAATTAGCTTGTGGATTCATTGCTCATACATTTATCGATTAAACGTTAAAAATTAGAAGATGGTTCCAATAAACAACGGCAGCCACTTGGTATTCGTGACCCTATTTCCATCTCTTATATATATATATATATATATGTATGTATAGAGTAGTATTTATATCAAAAAAGGAAATATGAGGTGTTGTTAATAGCTTTTGGTTTATTTGTGAAATTGTTTGGCTCACATAGAATACAAGAATCAATTCTTGTTGAATGTAAAAGTTTTTGACACTCCAACATAGAGACTTGAGCCATTAATGCCCCTTACCTATAGCTATTTAGTTGAAGGTGACATGAAACATGAGCAGAGATGCCAACAATCTATGTAAGTCGTGTCTATTGTAATGTTTCGTCATTCAATCAAAAATGAGGTGTCCCTTCTATTAACATATTATGTTAGTGACAGAGGTGTCACCTCTATTAACATACCATGTTAGTGAGAGGGTAACTTCCATTATGCAAACCTCGTCCTTATTGGCATAAGGATCGTGATATATTGGGGTGTATATTTATTGTGAACTAAGCTAACCAACCAATCCAAGATTATTGTTTTGACTAAATGGGAATTTTTAGAGTCGCACAAACAATTCTCGGATGCACTAAAGAGACATATCCGACTCTGGTAATAAGGTATGTATCAAGAGACAATTCAGAGGATGTTCTTGGATTTTTCTAAACCCTTTGGGGAGGAGAGGGGAAGGTTGAGGAAGGAAACATATTGAGTTTGCACTAGTCAATCGTTATGTTGATTAGAGGGCTACTTCCATTACAATGGCAACCCTATCTCGTGTGAGGACCATGATATATGGGGTTGATAAGTTATCGCAAACCAAGCCGTACTAATTGATATGTGGGTTTTGATTTTTGATCAAATGCAAATTTTTAAAATATGTAAATGAAAGGGCACTTCCAATGTGACACCCAATTCAAGGAATGTGTGTAAATCTTGAACATCTATATGAGAGAGGTTCTAAGTAATGAAAAAAATTGTAAGCGCCTTATTAAGCACCATAATTTGGTGTTTACATACAAACTTACATTTCGCAGTTAATGACACGAGATCAAATCCCAACTGGGAATGGTGTGTCTATGTCAAGAAGACTTAAATCTTTGTTTAAGAGAGGTTATAACAAGTCAACATTTTTAAGTTCTCAAACCAAGCGCCTTGAGTTTTGTGTTAACAAGACAAAATAATACAAATGCCTTAACAAACACCCCGGTTTGATGTTTTGGTGTTGTGCAGATGTATGTATGTATGTATGTATGTATGTGTACGTATATTTATGTATATAGACATACATATACATATATATGCATACATATACATATATATTATATATGTATGTATGTATGTACATGTATATGTATTGTGTGTGTATGTTAATTGATTCGAGATCAAATCCCAATAGGAAATGGAATGTCTTTTCCAAGCAAGAATAAACATTTGTTCGGGAGGGGCTATAACAAGTCAAAATTTTGTTAAGTGCCTTCCCAAACACTATTAGAAGTTTGCATTAAAAATATGTGATTATGTTATGCGCAGGAAACCAAGTTTGGATGAGCACCTTTAACACTACGGAGGTTACTACACTCGTATATGACCACGTTGCTTTCAAAATGTAACATATTATGTAATGCAAGGAGATAATCTTTTGGGCACTTCTACAACTTTCATATTTCTTATAAACTCCATGCATTCTTCATTTTTGATGCGAGTTATGGCAATCATCCATGACATAATATTTTAATTACAATTTTTAAGGCTTGCCTTTATGGAGTGTTTGATATCCAAGAACAAGGTTTAGTGGAAAAATAAATATGAATACAGTGCAATAGGAAACTTCCATGAGAGCACCACAAAGTCAAATCGATGGAGTAGTAATGTTTATAATGTCAAATTACGATAAACAATTCTCGTACATCAGATGCACACACAAATCATACATACATATCTATGATTTGAAGAAGCTTTTAAAGCTTTGTCTCCCACTTAAAGTCAATGAAGTCTTACATGGATTGCACCTCCGGCCTTGTGATTCGAATAACCTTAAGCTAATGATGAAGTTTAGGCACACAAAGGTGGGTAGGGATGTCAAAGGTTGAGTTTGAGCTTGGGTAGGGATGTCGAAGTTCAGTAACACCACCTTTGGGTAGGGATGCTAAAGGGTTGAGCTTCAAGCAGAGTAGAGACTCTCTCCGAAACTCTTGATGAAGAGCGCAATCCGCCCTTTTTCGAACCCGAGCAACCTTCTTACCAAAATGGCGGAGAAACTTGGCAGTACGTTGAATGGGAGCATTCTACCAATTGATCCATCCGGCACCATAAAGAGGATGTGGTGCCATATTTCATACTTTGGAAATGAGAGAAATGAAACCTACATGACTCAACAAGAGAGACAATAAGATAGAATTGATTATTAGGCACCCTAAAATGGGCCCCTCTCATCATTGACCTGAAAGAGATGGGATCTGATCCGACAAAAGAATGTTCGGCCGACGGTGATGGGGTAATGACCATTACTATGTCCAAATCAAAGGTTTGTTTGGAAATCATGACACAATCAAGCCTTTTTATGACCCTCTTAGTACACTGTCGAAATTTGGACCAAGTAAACCACTTTTGAGAAGGAAAATCACTCCTCCATCGAAAACCAGTCATAAAGACCCCATGCCTCGCGTTCCCCAACACACCACCTCATATGAAGAGTCCCCAATTTATCCTTCGGATGTTGAACCATATTAAAGTCTCCGCATAACAACCAATAGGAGAGAGGTAAATTGTCCCCCAACCATAACCATAACATCGTTCTTTCCATGCCATCATTAGAAGCATGGGGATTGAGAATACAAAAAAAAAACTATTAATTTCCAAAATAATCCACATGGCACAATTATTAGGATCATGAACCATGGAAGAGATCATAGTAGAAAATTTAGGAGAGACGAAAAAATGGAAACACTTCCTTTTCCCCGTATGTGAAGAGTAAATATGCTTATAATCGTGAACAATACATGTTAAAGTGGTTTAAAGCATAAAACCAATAATATTAACTTCTTGTAAACAAATAATATCATTAATGTTACCAATAATTTGAAAAGATTTTTTCATAGAGTATTTTCTTGAGGACTCTGTGAGACCCATCTCAATCCATGAGAGAAAATTCATGAAATATCGGTCATGTAAAGCTTCCCTGGCCATCCTGAAATCCATCCCCAAAGTCAAGCAAACTAAAACTGTTAGAAAGCGCAAAGAACTGGTTTGAATTGTGTTGTTCAACATGAATGGGGCGACATTTAGCCCCATTTTCATCTTGTGCCTCAGAAGACACCTCACAAGGTGGGCTATGGGAGTGGTGGCCGAGAGAGAGATGTTTAAACAACAATCCCAGTTCCTTGTTTTTACTGCAAAGGGACATATGATGGATTATCTTTGTGAGGGTTAAGCTATAGGTTATGATGGATTATCTTGAGTTGGCTTATTAGCAGTTGTTGGTTGTGGGTTGGAAGAAGATGAGGTCGCGGATGGAGCGGGTTTTGACCAGATGACTTCTTACTATTAACAACAATCCATCCTTCATTGTAGTCTCACTTTAGGATTAGGGTTCGAGGGAAGTTGGCAACTTTTTAGCATGCGTGAGGAGTGGGAAGTTACGAGATGTGATGGTCGGGAGCTCAACATTTAAAACAGGTGTTAGGAAGATCAAGTAGATAATTTTCTAAGAAAATACATCGACCTTTGAATGTTGATATGGTCCCGCAAATCCTTGGCAAGATCAACCTCAATGCAAAGCCACTTATGAGGGTGGGTGTGAAAGAACCGTTCAAGTTCTGGAAAATAACTAGTCCAATGGGTTAGACTTTCTCATTCAAAAAGACCAAAGTCACGTGGGTTAAAATTAGGGGTCCACCGTGAAATCACAAGCAAGGTATTACCCGTATACTAAGCAAGCAAAGCACGCGAGAACAAAGCTTGAACTTGAGAAGGTTCGGAAGGAAAACAAATAAAATCCTTTGTGAGGTTGCAGATACCAAGAACCCGGATACCGCTAGACTCCCAGTGGTTCTTGATCCATCACTGAAGGAAGGATTCTCAAGGGATACAACCACAGAAATAGGCTATCAAACAATTATTGCTATAATATTTAACATGATCAATAAATGCAGTAGCCTATAACAACATCAACAAGGGATCGAGGTCATTACCTCATTGTACACTGGGAACAAATTTCCTCATGTGCTTTAGAGCCATCTTCACCACCGTTAGCAATTGTGGTTTCCATGGATGGTTGAGAGGCCATTATATAAGCGGGTCATCGTCCTAAAAGGGCGGATTAATTACCCAAGGATGTGATGGAAAGACCTAAAATCTTAAATGAGGTCTAGTATGGTGCAAGCCATACTTTCATAAGCATGCGAAAACAACCCTAGCCAAGGAAAAGCATTTTCATCGAGCGCCTTATTTGAATTTCCGATGTTCCTAAATAAGCGTAAGAATATTAAAGCCTCAATAGTTTGTTATTTTGATAAATTTTGTTGTTTTACTCCTCCATAGATTTGAGGGAAAATTTTAAGAACTTATAATTTTCAAGCATCGATGCATGTACAATGAAATGGTGATAAACCGCCAAATTCAATCTAAATGTAAACATGTAATTCACGCGGCAATCAAGACATTTAATCTAACATTATTAAGTCAATTTGCATTTACTTAACAATGTTTTATGACTATGTTAACGTTGCCAATATCATTATCACATATTCCATAACGTGGTGTACTTTGTTGTACTTAATCGTTGTACTTTGTTGACTATTTCTTTTCAATTTATAACTATGCTCACTTATCATGACTATGTCTTTTAGGTAAGTGATGTCATGTTTCATACTTATTTTCTTACAATGATATATTTATTATGATTACATTTACAACCATGTTTCGTACTTCATATAGTTTATCTTTATATACTTAACACACGCAACATTTAACTACTCATTTTTTAGATAAGTGACTTGATTGTGGAAGGCATTGTTTCGGTAGTGGTACCTCATCCTACAAAGAGGAGAATATAGTGGACTTATTTCAGATTCAAGAGAGAAATTTCGGATCGTAAAATATTTGTATACAATTGGATTCAATTTATATACCAATTTTACCAAGCTTTAACCAACATTCACCATAATTATCACCCACTTTTACCAAAGGGCACCGTAATTATCAAGTTTATAAATTTCAATGCAACAAGATACCCTTCCCTTAATAGCACATGCACTATTGTTCGATTCATGATTTTATTATTTTGAGAACGAACGAACTATTCAGTTCAACAATTATTAGGGACTACCACCACTTATGCACTACTATTTTCAACCTTAATAACCCTAATGTATTATTTGGCCACAATAGACCTTTTGACCATAATGCACAAGTGTCAATCTTTAGTGAAATCGTGTTAAAACAAAGGTATTCATTATAACTTAAATATTCTATGTATTAATTACATCACAATTGTGGAAAAGAACAATGTGTGGATGGATTTCTCATTAAGATCGATGTCAGTGGTACTTTCAAGGTAGCAAATGCATGTCTAATACTATTTGACACTAACCCGAAATATGAGGGCAAACGCCATTCAATTAGTTAGTTCATGTCATTCAACACCCTACATATATAACTCCTTTGTTGGCCACATCTAGTCCAAATTTGGTATTTCTATGGGAAAATGCACCTCGAAACTATTCCTATCTCTCCGACAAAGTTGCCCATCCTCCTCTCGATTATGGCCTTCCCTACCGTGACTTCTACCCCATCAATTTCAATTAAAAACTGTCTTGTTTGGCCTTCACTCTCCCTCCACTCTCAGTCATTTGAAACACTTGTTGGGAGGTCGTTTTCTTTTCATATTTAGAAAAATCATTGCCAACAACTATATTGTGGGAATGGTCCCATTTTAACTAATCAGCAAGCTCATAATTTTAAGAAATGCCTCAAACTGCTGCAAAGGGATGCCTTTCTCGAGAAGTTCAAACCCTCCAAATGCCAACGGTAGAAGACTTAATTAGATATCTTGTTATGATGGATACCTTTTTTATGTCTTTGCTCCTGTTCCATCCCTGATCCATGTTATGGTGGTTATTCTTGTTTTTTTCATATCACCCGGTTTCATGATGCTTGGGAGTTCCTTCAAGTCATGTGCCATGGTGTTCTGATAACTTTATTGTGACACTTTGACCGGAGTCTAATTCTTGTAGTCTTTTGTTAGTGATATTGGCAGCATTTTCGATTTTACCAAACAAAATTAAAATGCATACCCATATCGAGTAGATGCCAGATTGGATGTGTGCAATGAAGAAGATCAGAATCTTACTGCTAATTATCTACATCTCGCTGATTGTTTTTTTGAGTCAAGGATGAGGATTTTGTAGATGTGGAAGCTTCATATGAGGAAGAGGATGGGATAATGCAGGGCTTCAGGGGAATTTCTTCAATAATGGCAGTAGATACAAGGATTTCGCTCAATTTCTTTTGAGGTTTATTGATCACTGTTTCAATCTAAGCCTAGTTGTACATACTGTGTTTCCTACGAATTTTTTCTTCTTCGATGAGATGAGAAATTTGACCTTCAAAATTATTCTTTCCGCTATAACTGCATGGGGCATTTTGGATCACGAGACCTTGTAATCGTGGAGTCTTTTCCCTCAATTTTCTGCTTATTAATTTAATGAGTTGTGTGGGGATCTGAGCCTGTGAATTTAGTGTGTGTGTCTTCTTTTGCGCCCTCAATTTGATTTGGGATTCCTAAATCCAATTAAGCAATTATACAGTTTCAGACAAGATAGGGTAAATTGTTGGACTGCAATCAAGATCAGTTTGAGCAGCTTTGTGTTTTGAGTCTATGCACAGGTCTTCAGCCACTCTTGAGGCCATGAGACGTTGCATGGGAGTATTTTTCAATCTCTCTGTTTTTTTGAAACCTTTTTTAAGCATAGTTTGGGAATTATGAGGAGAGGATTATTGAGCGTTTGTAATTAGACAGTCTTTGGATAAGTTCATACAGTTTCAGGTTTGATTAGGAGTTTGTGTAATTTACTTGTAGGTGGGATTGCATGGATAGCATTAGCCCAAAAGGCTCTGCATGTGTATTAATTTTACCCCTATCAATGAGTTCAAGCTTCTCGATGGGAATCACATATAGGTTTAAATGAAATGTTGAAACCAAAAAAAGTTTTTTTGGGGTTTGCATAGGCTTCTAGCACTGTGCATTGCTTTGATTTATTAATTGGACAGTCCTTAAAAGTAGATGAGGATGGTCTCTTTGGGTGAACCAATTTAGCTTCCCTTTTATTTTGTAGGTTTGAAGCCCCTTTAGGGGCTAGTATTAGCAATTACATATAGGTTGCAAAGTAATGTCCAATGCATGTCAACGTCTGATTTGTTAATGTTTTTTAAATATGTTTATTTTTCTTCGTGATATATTGATGTTTTGTCAAACAATTCATGTGATTTATTATTAATGAAACATATCAATATATTAATCAATAGTCAATACAAACGGTTACAATAAAAAGGGTTGTCAAAAAAAGTTGCAGCACAATATCCATACCGGTAAATCATATGGCCATGCAGACCTCAGATGTTGGATAGATGGCCTATTTCAGACCCTCTTGCCCACAAGCCTATGGTAGCCCTCGGGATGCTCCACCACCTCTTCCCAATGCCGCTGCTCCGTAATATATGTCATGTGCCTTACTCAAATTTCCTATGTTCCTAAATAATCCAAAGAATATCAAAGCCTCAATAGTTTATTATTTTGATAAATTTTGTTGTTTTACTTCTCAATAGATTTGAGAGAATTTTAAAACTTCCAATTGTTGGGCATTGGATGCACAAACAATGAAACAAAGTTGATAAACTCGCCCAATTCAATCTAAATTTAAACGTGCAACTCAACCGCAATCAAGTACATTAAAAATCATTATTATGTCAATTTGTAAATTTGGTAAGTTGTTTGACATATTCATATGCATGAACTTGTACTGGAGAATTTCGTAGGACTCTTAAATAAATTTCACATATGTTGTCGCTTGTAATTATCAAAAAGGTAACTTTGAGAGATTAGAGATTGAAATTTTGAATTTTTCTGCTTCCTTTGCTTTTTTTGTTTAAAACTCATTGGTACAAAGTGATTTGATTTGATTTCTCAATGAAGCAAAACATTATATATGATTGCTTTGTTGATATTTTTTTTTTTGTCGATTGCATTTTATAAGACCTTGAATGTCCATCTGATGCATATTGACTTGCTACAAAAACTTAAAGGAGGGTCTCAAAAGAATTTTGGCAACATACCTAGTTGGCATAGGAATAGAGATTGAACATGTAAATATTCATGCCAACTTGTGCAGTAAACTCGCACGAAAGGTGGGTCGGGTTTGTCTTCATGATATCTAATAATACATCAAGTACAATTAGTAAAATAAGAATCCTTTTTACGTGCAAGTGTTGGGAGGGTCGGGTAGGTTTGGTACTAAGGGTCTTGCTAGACATGAGTTTCTTTAGCAATTGAAATGACTCGCATTTGCTTAATCAGTATTAATTTGTTTATGGAATCAACATGCTCATTGTACATTGTTCGTGTTGAATTAAAATTATGTTTCCATTATTTTTTTGCCGAAACTTGCGTCATATCTTGTTTAGGGTTCAAGCAACTTGAAGTTGATATAAAGGAGCTCCCTAAACAAATTGATACTTCATGTAGTAAGCTCAGTATTATCTATTTTAATATTTATTCATTAATGTTTTTGAAATGAAATAATATCATGGACTCCTTGGCCGACAAGGTATGACCTAAAGACAACCTCCATCCGAATCTAGGCTAATATCATCTCCAACAAGTGGTCGTGCAATTAGCTCTCTCAAGTTGATTTTGGCTGATCATCATTGGTATCAAAGTGGTTGTTCCTCCTCAGTAGGAGAGAGAGTGAGTGAATGCAACTCACAAGGCAAAGCAAAGCTCAAGGAAGGGGAGACCTTAAACTGCTTCGAGGATAGATTGGTTCAAGAGGTTGAAAACTCACACAAAACCATGTTAGACGAATTTTGCAACACTATGGACAAAGACTTGAGAGATTGGACAAGAACATAGATAAAATTCTTGAATCCAAGAACAAATGAATGGCTGCACATTCAAGCATGACGGGTGTGATGCACAAAACCATTAAATGGACAATTTAGCTTCCATCATGGGAGGAGGGAAAATACACTACAAAAAGAGGTTGAAAAGGCAAGAAGCAGCCAAAGAGGGACATGAAAAACAGCACCAAAACAAAGGGCGAGGGATTTAAGCTTTTAGAGTTACCCCACATTTCACATTGGAGGAAACATTGAATATTGACCCTATGGAGGTGAGATTGATGCTGAAATGTTGAATAAATGGACTAAAATATTCCAAAGTTTATTTTGAAGTTCATGGTTTTAATTATGAGTAAATGATATCATTTGCAACATTGAAGGTGCAAGGTATATGGTGGGATAGCTAGGTAGAATCCCTCAAGGCTGATTATATTCCACCTATCTCCAAGTAAAGCGATTTCAAAGTCTTTTTGAGAGCCCAAATTTGCCCCTCTTGCTATGAACGAGAATAAAAGGTGAAGTTGCCTTTGAGGAAAAAATGAGGCCAAAGTGTACAATATCACACGACCAAATATATCCAATAAGCCCCCATGATGAGGATCTCCACAAGCGCCTTCAAATTGTTGGGAAAGTACTTGGGAGGTTTGGAAAGCCACATAAAACAGCAAGTCTATCTTGTAAATACTCTCATAGATACCAGCTCCCAAAAGAACTTGGTTAGGAGACAATAGATCATCGACAAACCTATCCTTTGTGTAGAATTTAAATATGATATTCTATATAAGATGAGTAAACATTGCATTGATTACCTCCCTAGATGACGATGCACTCAGCTATAAATGTGGAAAACTTGAAGTTATTTAAACCTACAGTGCTCGATAAGGAAGGAGAGACACGAGAACTTACATCAATTGAAGACTTGGCACTAAAAACTATTGAGAAATTGAAGACACAATCCTACAACAGAAAATAAGGCCTACAAACGAGGGGCGTTGTCAGGTTTGCCCCACTGGGAAACATCAATAGAAGGAAATGTGGCTGTCAAAAGATAAGATGGAGGAGCAATCTCCTCATGTTTTTCCTACCTTAGTTTTTGGGACAGAAAAACTCTTTACAAGGGAGGTAAAATTCGGAAGGATCTATGAAATTATTGCAACTATTGTAAACTTTGTAAATAATTTGTACATAGTGTGCTGTACATAATTTTACTGGTGTATGAATAGGACAAAACCCTTTGTATCTGGTATATGAACAATTGTTTTGTTTGTATGCTTTGATGGTTAATTTCAGTTACTCTTCTCCGATGGAGTAATTAGTGTGATTAACCGCATTCTTCCATCCAAATTCACCAAATAGAGGTGATTCCTTGAGCCCAATGGTTGATCAGAAGAGGAGAATTGCAGAAAAGAGTACTGAACAGTGTACGAGGGATAAGAATTGAGTTCCAAGTGGAATTCACTTGTTCTTGGCACTTCTCCTTCATTCTTGCATATTTAAGTTGACGCCATAAGTTCCATTTCCAATTTGGAGTTCTGTTAATAATAAACTGTTCATAAGTGCAATTGATGTGGACATTTTTCAAGTGTTTTCTTTATTTATGTGTATTCTTTAAACGTGTAAATGTGGAATGATTTGATGCAATTACAACGCTTTAAGCACAATTCTTTAGGTAGTTGCAAAGGAAACTAGTATAATATTTGTAAGTTGGTGAATTAGCTCCCTTTGAGTTTACTTTAACAGATCATAAATTGAAGACAATATCAAAAGCATAGGATGTGGATATGGGATATGGATGTAGAAAATTTGAGAGTCGTGAATCTTGACAAAGATATCAGGGAAATGATAGGGTTAGATCCCAAATAGACCTCAGGCAGGAGGAAGCTCTACGATGTGAAATAAATATCTTAATTGTGAAGATTCTCTACAACAGAAATGTAACTCTATTTGTTGCTCCCAAGGTAGCAAATTTCGACGGAGTGTATTAAACGGTCAATTTATAATATGGAAAAAGATGGTCCATTAAAAAATAGGATAGATATGAGAAAAATACGATAACTTATATATCTAAAAAATGATATTTTTTTATACTTAGCTGAAAATTCACCATATGATAGCTCTTCATGTCACTACTTAAATTTAGCTCTTCATTGTCACTACTTAAATTTTCATAGTATTTTGCAACATTTTGTAAAACAGTTTGCAGAATCACAATTGTATTTGAGGATTTTTTGACAGAGCATTTTATCAAACAGTTGGCAAACAATCAATATAATACTTATATTCTGATCTTTTAGTCTTTATACAGTTTACTAGCAACACATCTCCTTGACTCTGGATGTTGTCACTTCTCTCCGAATGCTGTTAGGTTGCTGCTCAATTTTAAGGGACTGTTGAGCTGTTGAGAACCATATAAATGCATTTGAATAATAAGCAGAAAACCTTCCCAACGCTACCCCTTAAGCTGCTGAATTTAAAATCTTGAAAATTTTCCATTTAAACATGTTATGATATGGATTAATAATAAATAATATATATTATTTCAAATCCCTTATTTCTGGATTTAAGGAAAAATCTATTAAATATTTTCATAACCATCGAAATTTCACGTTTTCGTATGGTTTATAGGAAAAAACGAAAAAATACTGGGAAATCATAGAGTTTGACCGTATTTGGTAACTATGGTTGCTCCAAAACCTAGATAACTACATTGCAGCAAAGAACACTAAAAAGCATGCCCATATTGTGCAG
The DNA here is from genome assembly GCA_018340775.1 of Taxus wallichiana var. yunnanensis. NCBI lineage: Eukaryota > Viridiplantae > Streptophyta > Pinopsida > Cupressales > Taxaceae > Taxus > Taxus wallichiana. The sequence goes on from CM031238.1 coordinate 694,473,560, forward strand.
CTACTAGATTGCATATGTGCAATGAAGGGGATTCAGACTCTTACTGCAAATTCCCTGAATCTACATCTCTCTGATTGTTTGACCACACCCTTCACTCCCCTGTTCCGAGTTTTGGACTAATCCAAATCAGAATAATCCAATTATTTTCAAGTTTTAATACAGTTTCAGAAAAGATGGTGTAAGATGATGGAGTTTAAACAAGATCAATTTTAGTAGCCTTGTGTTTTGAGTCTATGCACGTTATTTTCAGCTACTCTTGAAGCATTTTTGATGGTCAGTTTGAGATATTTGAGGAGAGGGTATTTGAGAGTTGATATAGTTAAACAGTCTTTAGATGAAATTATACAGTTTCAGCTTTGATCGGGTGTCTGTGTAATTTACTTGTGAGTGGACTGTTAAAAGGGTGGGATTAAATCGATAGCAGTTGCCCATTAATTTTTATCCTCTCCACTTTGGTTTTGTGACTACTCTATGATGAACAAGT